>OZ025248.1:36817286-36839120 GCA_964019135.1 Arenicola marina
GTGGTCGAGGCGGTAGGCTGCTAACCCAATGGGTTTGAGAGTTGTTACGCCTAGCTGGGTGGCTGCCTTATCGTGATGACAACAACAGCCATGGTGTGAGCCAAGTGCCGGGACGCGGTGAAAAGCCGACCCGACCCGCAGCAGCCATCTTGAAAGCGGAGAGCGGGCCTCAACCGGCACGCTAATGGTCAGCCCAGGGCGGGCTTCGATAAACAGCCGCATGGGGGCGACACCCGTCGGCTAGGGTTAATGGCATTCATCATAGCGGTGAGATCGGTTTACCTGGAGCTCCGTCAGATGGGGTAAGTCATACCGACAGGCCGTGTTTGCACATACCGTTAGGACAGACAGAGGGTAGTCGCTCCATTCGCCAGGGGGCGACCTGCCCGGAAAAAGGATGCGAGAAGATCCAGTCTGCGCATTTAATCCACTCCCTGTCTGCATAATATGGACTAATCCATTTGGGGGAGACGGTTGTCAGGCTTCGGGAAAGCAGAGGATATTTGTTCTGATAAACGTCTCCCCTGGTACGGTCCGAGATACTTGGGTTGGTTAGTCTTGGGAGCAAAAATTGGTTAATGCGTGAAAGGGATTTCTGAAACAAGACGAATTGTTCACTCAGAGGAACATATCTTGTAAAGAAATGGACCAAGTTAAGCTCATGAAGAAACAAACCGACAGGTTTTGACCTGAAGTTGAAGTTGTCCCTTTCATAGGCGACGGAAAAGATAATATAAATTATTGGTGGGGGGTGGGAGGGGGGGGGGGGGCAGTGACGGCAGGGGGCGAGATGAGCGCACCCTCCTGACGATATGGGAGCGGGGGGAGGGTGAGCGCACTCTTCCGACGATAGGGGCGGGATGAATGAGCGCACTCTCCCGATGATAGGGGCGGGATGAGCACACTCTCTCGACCACAGGGGGCGGGATGAGCGCACTCTTCCGACGATAGGGGCGGGGTGAGCGCACTCTCCCAACCACAGGGGGCGGGATAAGCGGACTCTCCCGATGATAGGGGCGGGATGAGCACACTCTCTCGACCACAGAGGGCGGGATGAGCGCACTCTTCCGACGATATTGGCGGGGTGAGCGCACTCTCTCGACCACAGGGGGCGGGATGAGCGCACTCTTCCGACGATAGGGGCGGGATGAGCACACTCTCTCGACCACAGGGGGCGGGATGAGCGCACTCTTCCGACGATAGGGGCGGGATGAGCGCACTTCCGACGATTGGGGCGGGATGAGCGCAGTCTGTCGACCACAGGGGCCGGGATGAGCGCTGTCTGTCGACAACAGGGGCCGGGATGAGCGCACTCTCTTGACCACAGGGGGCGGGATGAGCGCACTCTCTCGACCACAGGGGGCGGGATGAGCGCACTCTTCCGACGATAGTGGTGGGATGAGCACACTCTCTCGATCACAGGGGGCGGGATGAGCGCACTCCCCCGACGATATGGGACGGGGGGGGGGGGGTGAGCGCAGTCTTCCGACGATAGGGAGCGGGATGAATGAGCGCACGCTCCCCGACAATAGGGGGCGGGACGAGCGCATTCTCCCGACCACAGGGGGCGGGATGAGCGCACTCTGCCGATGATAGGGGCGGGATGAGCCCACTCTCTCGACCACAGGGGCCGGGATGAGCGCACTCTTCCGACGATAAGGGCGGGATGAGCGCACTCTCTCGACCACAGGGGGCGGGATGAGCGCACTCTCCCGATGATAGGGGCGGGATGAGCCCACTCTCTCGACCACAGGGGCCGGGATGAGCGCACTCTTCCGACGATAAGGGCGGGATGAGCGCACTCTCTCGACCACAGGGGGCGGGATGAGCGCACTCTCCCGATGATAGGGGCGGGATGAGCGCACTCTCTCGACCACAGGGGGCGGGATGAGCGCACTCTTCCGACGATAGGGGCGGGATGAGCACACTCTCTCGACCACAGGGGGCGGGATGAGCGCACTCTTCCGACGATAGGGGCGGGATGAGCGCACTTCCGACGATTGGGGCGGGATGAGCGCACTCTCTCGACCACAGGGGGCGGGATGAGCGCACTCTCTCGACCACAGGGGGCGGGATGAGCGCAGTCTGTCGACCACAGGGGCCGGGATGAGCGCACTCTCTCGACCACAGGGGGCGGGATGAGCGCACTCTCTCGACCACAGGGGGCGGGATGAGCGCACTCTTCCGACGATGGGGCGGGATGAGCACACTCTCTCGACCACAGGGGGCGGGATGAGCGCACTCCCCCGACGATATGGGACGGGGGGGGTGAGCGCAGTCTTCCGACGATAGGGGGCGGGATGAATGAGCGCACTCTCCCCGACAATAGGGGGCGGGGTGAGCGGACTCTCCCGATGATAGGGGTGGGATGAGCGCACTCTCTCGACCACAGGGGGCGGGATGAGCGCACTCTCCCGATGATAGGGGCGGGATGAACGCACTCTCTCGACCACAGGGGGCGGGATGAGCGCACTCTTCCGACGATAGGGGCGGGATAAGCGCACTCTCTCGACCACAGGGGGCGGGATGAGCGCACTCTCCCGATGATAGGGGCGGGATGAGCGCACTCTCTCGACCACAGGGGGCGGGATGAGCGCACTCTCTCGACCACAGGGGGCGGGATGAGCGCACTCTTCCGACGATAGGGGCGGGATGAGCACACTCTCTCGACCACAGGGGGCGGGATGAGCGCACTCCCCCGACGATATGGGACGGGGGGGGTGAGCGCAGTCTGCCGACGACAGGGGGCGGGATGAATGAGCGCACTCTCCCCGACAATAGGGGGCGGGGTGAGCGCATTCTCCCGACCACAGGGGGCGGGATAAGCGCACTCTGCCGATGATAGGGGCGGGATGAGCGCACTCTCTCGACCACAGGGGGCGGGATGAGCGCACTCTTCCGACGGTAGGGGCGGGATGAGCGCACTCTCTCGACCACAGGGGGCGGGATGAGCGCACTCTTCCGACGATAGGGGCGGGATGAGCGCACTCTCCCGACCACAGGGGGCGGGATGAGCGCACTCTTCCGACGATAGGGCGGGATGAGCACACTCTCTCGACCACAGGGGGCGGGATGAGCGCACTCCCCCGACGATATGGGACGGGGGGGGGGGTGAGCGCAGTCTTCCGACGATAGGGTGCGGGATGAATGAGCGCACTCTCCCCGACAATAGGGGGCGGGGTGAGCGCACTCTCCCGACCACAGGGGGCGGGATGAGCGCATTCTGCCGATGATATGGGCGGGATGAGCGCACTCTCTCGACCACAGGGGCCGGGATGAGCGCACTCTTCCGACGATAGGGGCGGGATGAGCACACTCTCTCGACCACAGGGGGCGGGATGAGCACACTCTCTCGACCACAGGGGGCGGGATGAGCGCACTCTTCCGACGATAGGGGCGGGATGAGCGCACTTCCGACGATTGGGGCGGGATGAGCGCACTCTCTCGACCACAGGGGGCGGGATGAGCGCACTATCTCGACCACAGGGGGCGGGATGAGCGCACTCTCTCGACCACAGGGGCGGGATGAGCGCACTCTCCCGATGATAGGGGCGGGATGAGCGCACTCTCTCGACCACAGGGGGCGGGATGAGCGTACTCTCTCGACCACAGGGGCGGGATGAGCGCACTTATCCGACGATAGGGGCGGGATGAGCACACTCTCTCGACCACAGGGGGCGGGATGAGCACACTCTCTCGACCACAGGGGGCGGGATGAGCGCACTCTTCCGACGATAGGGGCGGGATGAGCGCACTTCCGACGATTGGGGCGGGATGAGCGCACTCTCTCGACCACAGGGGGCGGGATGAGCGCACTATCTCGACCACAGGGGGCGGGATGAGCGCACTCCCCCGACGATATGGGACGGGGGGGGGGGGTGAGCGCAGTCTTCCGACGACAGGGGGCGGGATGAATGAGCGCACTCTCCCCGACAATAGGGGGCGGGGTGAGCGCATTCTCCCGACCACAGGAGGCGGGATGAGCGCACTCTGCCGATGATAGGGGCGGGATGAGCGCACTCTCTCGACCACAGGGGGGGGGGATGAGCGCACTCTTCCGACGGTAGGGGCGGGATGAGCGCACTCTCTCGACCACAGGGGGCGGGATGAGCGCACTCTTCCGACGATAGGGGCGGGATGAGCGCACTCTTCCGACCACAGGGGGCGGGATGAGCGCACTCTGCCGATGATAGGGGCGGGATGAGCGCACTCTCTCGACCACAGGGGGCGGGATGAGCGCACTCTTCCGACGATAGGGCGGGATGAGCACACTCTCTCGATCACAGGGGGCGGGATGAGCGCACTCCCCCGACGATATGGGACGGGGGGGGGGGTGAGCGCAGTCTACCGACGACAGGGGGCGGGATGAATGAGCGGACTCTCCCCGAAAATTGGGGGCGGGGTGAGCGCACTCTCCCGATGATAGGGGGCGGGATGAGCGCACCCTGCCGATGATAGGGGCGGGATGAGCGCACTCTTCCGACCACAGGGGGCGGGATGAGCGCACTCTGCCGATGATAGGGGCGGGATGAGCACACTCTTCCGACCACAGGGGGCGGGATGAGCGCACTCTGCCGATGATAGGGGCGAGATGAGCGCACTCTGCCGATGATAGGGGCGGGATGAGCGCAATCTGCCGATGATATGGGCGGGATGAGCGCACTCTTCCGACCACAGGGGGCGGGATGAGCGCACTCTGCCGATGATAGGGGCGGGATGAGCACACTCTTCCGACCACAGGGGGCGGGATGAGCGCACTCTGCCGATGATAGGGGCGAGATGAGCGCACTCTGCCGATGATAGGGGCGGGATGAGCGCACTCTGCCGATGATATGGGCGGGGTGAGCGCACTCTCCCGACCACAGGGGGCGGGATGAGCGCACTCTGCCGACGATAGGGGCGGGATGAGCGCACTCTGCCGACGATAGGGGCGGGATGAGCGCACTCTCCCGACCACAGGACTCGCACGTGCTCCAAAGTACCTTTGCCCACATTTTAAGGGTGTCGAACGGTTTCCGAAGATTGTTTACGCTAAGTTTTATTTCATTTTTTCAATAAGAATTTGAAGAATGAGACACGAATAATGTACAACCTTCACCTTAAGCAGTTTTTACGTGGATCACGGGGACTTAGACGTCCATGGAACGCCCTCTGCCGGGAGATTGGATAGCGTTGGAACATGTTGCTTCTGGAGCTATGGTAGAATTGTGCAAAGTTCGACACAGGAACGGGAAAGGCTGATATCAAAAGCAAATAAACGCCCGTATAAAACACACATTTTAAGACATGTAAGAGAGATTGCAAGGGGGTAAGACACCACAATATCGCCCCCCCCCCTCCACCCTCCCCTCTACCACCTCCCCCTGTATCGTCATCCCTATTGACCACATACACCCGTTGTTTTAACCCTGAACGGTCAAAAATAAATGTTGTGGTTTTAGGCGGTGTTTGTGCACAAGTATGGACTAAACCTCCCAGGGGCCAATGAAGTGGGGTTCGCTGAAGTTCTAGAGGCAGGTGCCACGCTTCGTACCCCCCCCCCCCCCCCCTCTGCTCCTTGCGTGGCCACTCAAGCCCCTAGGTGGGTCTTTTTTTTACTTGGGGAGTGACTCAGGGTTATACTTGGGGGCGGGGATCAGCGCTAGGGGTCGAACTTAAGAGAGTAGTCTGATAGTAGGAACACAGTTGGCGTGGATTTATGCCAAAGTAGCATCTGATCGCGCTATCATAACACATGTACAGGGCCTGTACAGTGCCTGGCATAGGGTTATGTAACAAGAGCCTGCGTCGTGTACAGATGAAAGCGCCATAAACCATTAACCCGAACAGAACCAGAGGCAGTATAAGGGACATAACCCAGGGCAGACCCCCGGGACATAACCCAGGGCAGACCCCCGGGACATAACCCAGGCCAGACCCCAGGGACATAACCCAGGCCAGACTCCAGGGACATAACCCAGGCCACACCCCCGGGACATGGCCCAGGACAGACCGCCGGGACATGACCCAGGCCAGACCCCAGGGACATAACCCAGGCCAGACCCCAGGGACATAACCCAGGCCACACCCCCGGGACATAACCCAGGGCAGACCCCCGGGACATGACCCAGGCCAGACCCCGGGACATGACCCAGGCCACACCCCCGGGACATAACCCAGGGCAGACCCCCGGGACATGACCCAGGCCAGACCCCGGGACATGACCCAGGCCACATCCCCGGGACATGACCCAGGCCAGACCCCCGGGACATGGCCCAGGCCAGACCCCCGAGACACAGCCCAAACCGGACCCCCGGGGCATGGCCCAGGCCACATCCCCGGAACATGACCCAGGCCACACCCCTGGGACACGACCCAGGCCAGACCGCCGGGACATGACCCAGGCCACATCCCCAGAACATGACCCAGGCCACACCGCCGGGACACGACCCAGGCCAGACCCCCGGGACATGGCCCAGGCCAGACCCCCGGGGCATGACCCAGGCCACACCCCCGGGACATGACCCAGGCCACATCCCCGGAACATGACCCAGGCCACACCGCCGGGACACGACCCAGGCCAGACCCCGGGACATGACCCAGGCCACATCCCCGGGACATGACCCAGGCCAGACCCCCGGGACATGGCCCAGGCCAGACCCCCGAGACACAGCCCAAACCGGACCCCCGGGGCATGGCCCAGGCCACATCCCCGGAACATGACCCAGGCCACACCCCTGGGACACGACCCAGGCCAGACCGCCGGGACATGACCCAGGCCACATCCCCAGAACATGACCCAGGCCACACCGCCGGGACACGACCCAGGCCAGACCCCCGGGACATGGCCCAGGCCAGACCCCCGGGGCATGACCCAGGCCACACCCCCGGGACATGACCCAGGCCACATCCCCGGAGCATGACCCAGGCCACACCGCCGGGACACGACCCAGGCCACACCCCCGGGACATGACCCAGGCCACATCCCCGGAACATGACCCAGGCCACACCCCTGGGACACGACCCAGGCCAGACCCCCGGGACATGACCCAGGCCACATCCCCGGAACATGACCCAGGCCACACCGCCGGGACACGACCCAGGCCACACCGCCGGGACACGACCCAGGCCAGACCCCCGGGACATGACCCATGCCACATCCCCGGAACATGACCCAGGCCACACCCTGGGACACGACCCAGGCCAGACCCCCGGGACATGACCCAGGCCACATCCCCGGAACATGACCCAGGCCACACCCCTGGGACACGACCCAGGCCAGACCCCCGGGACTAGACCCAGGCCACACCGCCGGGACACGACCCAGGCCAGACCCCCGGGACATGACCCAGGCCAGACCCCCGGGACATGGCCCAGGCCAGACCCCCGAGACATAACCCAAACCGGACCCCCGGGGCATGGCCCAGGCTAGTGTTACACCGGTCTTTTCGAGAATCTAGTTTATGTGATGTTGAGGAACTCGCTGGCTGCGGCCGGTGAACATGAGGTACCAAACGACGAGTTTCGTGTTTGGTTCTTTATTACTTCCTTTCAAATCCTTATGTCCAAAAAGCCCTGAGTGTGTCAGTTGGTTTTGTCCAGTCCTTGTCATTCCCCATTGGCTCTCCAGCCAATGGTCAGTCGTGTCGATGAGGCGTGAAGCTGACCGGTGCCCGCGAGCTGCTAACAATAAGGGTTGGCGGGTCGGTCAGGCGTCAGCTTGTCGGCCTCCGAGACAAATATGGTAGTGGACACGCCCCCTTGGACAAATATGGTAGTGGACACATCCCCTTGGACGGGCGGTCGATGGTGGTTATGCGAAAGCAATCTAATTGGTATCTTAGGAGTGTGGAGTAGAGGGGGATTTAACTTTCCAAGATAGCCCAAGTATGGCGGGTCTGAAATGTGGACTTTACTACTATAACACTAGACCCCCGGGACACGGCCCAGGCCGCATCCCCGGGACACGACCCAGACCAGACCCCGGGACACGACCCAGGCCAGACCCCCGGGACACGACCCAGGCCGGAACCCGGGACACGACCCAGGCCAGACCCCCGGGACACGACCCAGGCCAGACCTTCGGGACATGACCCAGGCCAGACCCCCGGGACACGACCCAAGCCAGACCCCCGGGACACGACCCAGGCCAGACCTTCGGGACATGACCCAGGCCACAATCCCGGGACATGGCCCAGGCCAGACCCCCGGGACACGACCCAGGCCAGACCCCGGGACACGACCCAGGCCAGACCCCCGGGGCACGACCCAGGCCAGACCTTCGGGACATGACCCAGGCCACAATCCCGGGACATGGCCCAGGCCAGACCCCCGGGACACGACCCAGGCCAGACCCCCGGGACACGACCCAGGCCAGACCTTCGGGACATGACCCAGGCCACAATCCCGGGACATGGCCCAGGCCAGACCCCCGGGACATGACCCAGGCCACACCCCCGGGACACGGCCCCAACCAGACCCCGGGATACGGCCCCAACCAGACCCCGGGACATGACCCAGGCCAGACCCCCGGGACACGGCCCCAACCAGACCCTTGGGACACGACCCCAACCAGACCCCCGGGACACGGTCCCAACCAGACCCCCGGGACACGGCCCCAACCAGACCCCGGGACACGGCCCCAACCAGACCCCGGGATATGACCCAGGCCAGACCCCCGGGACACGGCCCCAACCAGACCCCCGGGACACGGTCCCAACCAGACCCCCGGGACACGGTCCCGGCTGCACCCCGCCAAACATCCCGTCGAGAAGGCGATAATTCGTATAGATATTCTATTTTAATCATGCACCGACCGCCATTAAAACAGCGACAGCGCCCATTAAACGGAACGGCCGATGATCTCCCAGTGCCGGGGAAGGTTTTCACTGACAGATCACAGGCTTGGCAGGCGCCTCATCTCTGTGCGACATATAGCGTCACAAAACCAATCGATTTGCTGCAATTAATAACAACTCCCACCCTTCAACACCCAGGCCCTCTGAGTATGTGAACCGTTTCGTTGCCTAGGTAGCGCCACCCAGCCAACCGCTTCCGCAACCCAATCACACGTCGCGGCATTCATAAAAGAAGCTGGTTCCTAGAGCGACACAACAACCTTCTATGCCCTAATAATGAGGGTGGGTCATGAATCCCCAGCCCCAGCACCCTTAGCCTACAGCACCCCCCCCCCCACCCTCCCTCCCTCCTCCGGCCTTCGCGATGCGGCAGCCATAGAAACAACATTAAAGCACATTAAATCAACTCCTCTTACATCGAAGGGACTAAAGTTGCACTAGTACGTCTTGTATGGCATAAATGACATCCCTGAAATCACCATCCTAAGTTGATTAAGACACAAGTCTAATGCATAAAATGTCTATTTCAAATGTCTCCATTATCGCCATCCATATATACAGTTTAATGTTGTAAGCGACACAGGGGGTGAATCCAGAACAGGAGAGGTGTGTGCGGGGTGGGGGGGGGGGTGACATAGTCGTGTCACAGCCGGCGCCATCATGAGGATGACGATGTCACCAGGATTAACCCCCCCCTAATCCATTAAATCCTTTAATCCTGATATTAAAATACGTTCGCCAACGAAGTCCTTATCTTACCTAGATTTTGTGGTTTGCTCTCGCACGGCGGCGGCGGCGGTGACGTCAGACCCAGCAAGCTCTTCACGTTGGCCCCCTGGCGGGCAAAGAAGTCTTTAACTTTACCGGAGAATCCTCTGGGCGCGGGGGTCACCTCCCGGTCGTGTAGGGACTCATCCGAGGGCTGCGGGTGGTTGGATCCCCGGAGGATTTCGAGGGGGGTGGCGGAGTGGTCCTGGTCCTGAACCCCCTTGCTGGATACCGTGTGGTACTTACGGAAGACGGATACACTGACCATGTACTGGAGCAGCAGTAACACCAGTAGACACACCAGGCCGGTGCGGAACCAATACTCCCTCGTTAACATGGACGTGCGGCGGATCCAGCCGCGTAGTGACGTCGCAACCATGGACGACGTCGGTGTCATGCTAATTCACCGCGTCCAGGTGATGATTGCGATCCGGAGACAATCAAGAGCCGTTGTTAAGAGCCGTAGTTACCCACCCAGTCACACATTGGTCGATGGAGCTGGCGCGGTGTTATCCTGTGCAGCTAATACGCGCGGTGATGCGTTGTATAATTTATATATATTTAAGCATATATATTTATATATATATCCTCCAAAACCCGGATGTCGTTACCTAGGTGATGCTATGATATGAAGCAATAATACCCTATAACATCAAAGTGTCCGGTATCCGCCACATCCTCTGGAGACTATGGCCTTATTTGCATAGACTTCTATATGTGGATTGCCTTACGGGCGTCTGTTCCTGGTCGGGGTCCCCGTCGGCCGTACCTCACTGTCCACAATGTGGGACAAGATTGATCAACACTGACCCCTCACGCATTCTGTCGCGGCGCGCATGCGTGAAGATAAAGTCTTGCGCCCGGGCCGATCAGTCTCCAACTTGGCGGCTTGTGTGATACACCACCAGGGGGCTTCCTCCGCTCTGGAGGTAGGTAGGGGGGAGGGATGTGGGGGGATGGGGGATGGAGAGAGGGGGTGTGGGGTAGACGAGTGGGTGGGTGGTGGTGGTGGGATGGGGAGGGGAGTGGGGGGTGCCTGTTTGCCAGCTGCCGCACCGCTCCTGGAGATTATTCGGTCTTTAGGCACCGAGTACAAGAACTGAGCGTCAATGCCGCAGGGTGGCGCCCTCTTTCCGCTCCACCTTTCTCACGTCGGAAGAAAAATAAAGGGATTTCCGGCAGCGCCTACCGAAGGGGTGCCGCTGGGCGCTGGGCGCTGTGGGGGGGGGGGGATCTCTCTCTCCCACTTTCTCTCTCAACTCAAGAAGACATTCGGGACTGGGAGACGTGGCGCCTTCTATGGCTGTTCATCTGCCGGCTGTAACAACCTAACACAGCAAAACAGACCGTTCCGTGTTGTCGTACTCGCCCTTATTTGCACGGCAGCGTCCCCTCCGCCTCCAAAGGGAAGTGATTCAGTTAACTAAAGGCACCGCAAAAGCAGGGGTCTGGACCTATTATCACGCAGCCACCATTACAGTCAGTGCCGCGGCAGGCAGTATACCTACAGGACAGGCCTAGGAAGCCGATTACTCCAGCACAGCACAGATGAGCATTCATCCACAACGGGACTGTCTGCTCGGCAAATTGGAAGGCCAGCCAAACGTGAGGTTGGCACGGGTCGAGTTAATGATGATACCTGGCCCCTGTCTCCCTCTCTCTCTCTCTGTCTCTGTCCCCTCCTCTAGGCTCCTCCGCCCGCCAGTCCGCCCGCCCCTCTGGGTGGGTTCGTTTAGAACAGGACCGCAGCCAAACGGTACGGCATTCAAGGCTCGCAGCAAATGAGATCCGGCCTGCGGATAGGGCAACAAGTGTGGACGTCAGACGCGGCCTGATTGGCTTTTCGTTGGTTGCTTCCTACAAGAAAGAGACGGAGAGGTGATTACAATGGTTAGCACTGCGATGTTACTGTTAAGAGAGCCTGTAATGTGATGGGAAGTGACACCAGACTGTGAAACACGGAGTTTCGGGGTCGAATATCCTTAAACGAATAATGGATTAGAAATGGCCGCTTTGGCTGCCTTAATGTCACCGTACACCCCAGTAAAGCCATAAGGTGACACACCTATAATCAGATAACGAGCGACTGACATGTCAACAATGGTTACAATGTTGTAATTGCTGGATACGATATATCCTCGGCAAAACGGCAAATGTATATAACTTATTAGCAAGATTTCTCTGTGAGGCTGTGTGTTATATTAATCAATTAGTCAATTAATTTACCAGGGCCGGATGTCATACAAAGTGCGCAAAACACAAATGGAGAACAACGGAAAGACACAGTTTTGCGGAAAAAATCATAATAGAAAAAAAACATAGTAAAATGTACGATATAGCAATAAAAAGGGTGCAAAAACCATGGTGAATCGAGAACAAAATGCGTTGGGTTTCATGGGGGGTGGGACGGATGGGGGGGTGGGAGGCAGAATCGACTTAATGTCACCGTACACCCCAGTAAAGCCATAAGGTGACACACCTATAATCAGATAACGAGCGACTGACATGTCAACAATGGTTACAATGTTGTAATTGCTGGATACGATATATCCTCGGCAAAACGGCAAATGTATATAACTTATTAGAAAGATTTCTCTGTGAGGCTGTGTGTTATATTAATCAATTAGTCAATTAATTTACCAGGGCCGGATGTCATACAAAGTGCGCAAAACACAAATGGAGAACAACGGAAAGACACAGTTTTGCGGAAAAAATCATAATAGAAAAAAAACATAGTAAAATGTACGATATAGCAATAAAAAGGGTGCAAAAACCATGGTGAATCGAGAACAAAATGCGTTGGGTTTCATGGGGGGTGGGACGGATGGGGGGGTGGGAGGCAGAATCGACTTCATCACCCTGCTTCCTGATGCCCATTTGCATCCCTCCTTTGCAATGCAATTTCCCTCATATTTGTCAATTATCAAATTAGTTCATTTGCATTCATCAATTTTAACAAAAATTACGGCATATTTATCTGCCGCGGTCCTTCCATATTTAGTTGGCGGCCAAGCTATATTCCCCTTCAATTCCTCATGCACAATGGCTTGTGTTAGGTTATGGGTTGGAGGGGGGGGGGGAGGGACACCTTTTTTACATATTAAGCGCTTTAAAATTGTATAATCAATTGCGTGAATTCAATTAAGGAATTCGAGAAGGGTCGGCAACCCTACTCCGATCCGCGATGGTAACTTTCAGATTACCTTATTATGTATATTTATATCAAAACAAGAACGCATTGTCCGACATTTTCTTATATACAATATTAGGCAGTTATAATGCTCAGGCAAAGTCGTAATGGTCCAATGGCGTTGATTAAAAAATGACAGCATTGATAACGACTCTGCTGCTTCATGAATGACCCCGTACTTACAGCCCCCTAGATAAAGTTTCTATGAAACCGCTACCGCTGTTGAGCAATGTGGTTTAAACGTTTAAACCCACCAATGATGAATAACAAGTGACGAAAACTTGGTCGATATGAAGAGGGAATGACCTCAGCATATAACGTACAAAAATCAATTATAATGATGGATATATCTGTATCAAATAACCTGAACACGCTCAGCATAAAAAAAAATTAATTATTGATTTTTTTTGTATCGAATAACTTGGACTCGAATATCTCCTCGCTTGACAACAGAGAGCTCGACATAAGAGATAACAGTGTCGGAATGGACGGGCTGGGTACGTATAGTACGCTCTTGGTTAACACACATAGGTTAAATCGGGATTACAGAACCGGGGGATAATGACAGGAACATAATCCAATGTGTGCAAAGGGCTATGTTTGTGCAGGATAAAGATCCCATATGTCTTTTCGCCAATAGTACAAGGGGCGCTCCCAGCCGTCTGGACCCTGTCCATTCCCAGGGCCGGGATATGACCTTCAGAGGTGAGAGCGTCCCACTTAAACAGACCAGCCCACAAAGCCAATAGCCGTCACATTGAACCATGCGTGATGTCGTGGAAGGCAGAACGCATTCACCCACACAAGATACACCAACCTCACCAAAGAGTATCTTGTAAAAACATTCGTATTGTGAAACAAAGATCCAAATACAGTATTGCAATATGACCTCACTGACATAGGAATTGATAGTATAGGGTTGAGACATTCAAGTTATATAAGTATCTTTGAAAAAACTTAACTTAACCAGAAGTACACGCCGTATGAGCAGCTTTAAACCGGACTAGAAGAGTAGAGCCACGTGTTGGGGATACATTATGCTTGAAGATGTTGAAAGAACCCCTTTCCACACTGAAATTACGACAGACCATTGCCTATAATTTTTAACGTAAAAATGGGGTTCACCCCAACTAAACGGGCAATATGAGAAATGTCGAAGTGTAAACACAGATTATAATTATAATTATTAGCAATCGTTCTTTGAACAGGTCCCCAATATTCGCTTAATCACAGTTTGAGCTACAACCAGAGGTCGGAGTAGACCCAATGCTGTCGTGGAAACCAGTTTGAGATGAGCTAGCTAACCTTTTTGAACCGGTTGACCTTCCCAAACAGATGATGGACCCGCCATCGGCTCAAAAACACGTGAAAACATATTTAAAAAGCCATCACGTTTCTCCCAACCGTCTACACCGACCGTCCCATCCGACCGAGCCACTGCGTCGGGTTAAGTATTGATAGGCACAGGTTTATGCGGACACTGGACGCCAGGGTCGAAATGATGTCATGTAGCCGAGGAAACCGCGGGCCACCCAAAAGGCCCCCGCCCCACCCCTCCACCCCCCTCCGCTCTGCCAGCGAGGCGGCATTTCTCCGTCACTGGTTGTCATGGGACACCAGACGTCCGCCGTCCACGTGAAGCGCGTGAGTGGAGACGAGTGAAGCGCGACTTCCGCTCGGGCCCCTCGGCCCCACTTTCCCTGAAGCTCTGCGTCCGGTTTGCAGCCGCGCGGCACGGCTTAGCGCAGCGCAAGAGGGCGCCACTGTCGCCACCGCCGCCCGCTGCCCGCCGCCGCTCGCCGCCGCTGTCGCTGCCGCAAGTGGGTCTCAAGTTTGCGACATCCAGCCCCTAAAAAAGACTTCAGACGTTTCTGAAGACATGGCGCGCGGCACGAGGGTGACAGAGGAGGATGTCCAACAAACACGGCGCCGGCAAGGTTTGCTCCCGGCCCAAGCAGCCCCGGAAACCAGCTAACGGTAACAGGCCGGCCTCATGGCGCCTGGGTGACGGGAGGTGGTGGGGGTGGGAAGAACGTGGATATGGAAGTAAGGGCGGGGCAGGGCGAGGAGAGGAGGGAGGTGGGGAAGGGCGGGCGGTATAGCCTTGCTGAGCACCACCCCGGCGGCCACTGCGCCGGAACACCAGGCCAAATCAAGAGCGCTTCAGGCGGCCATTAAGTCGACTAAGAAAGCCCATAAAGCGAATCATCACGGTTGTGTTATTCAATCAATTCCTGATCTCCGGCCCGCCACCCCTGAACTCATCTCGTCCCCGATAAGGGGGACACGTTTAACCTACCGAACACTCCCCGGGGAGTCTGTCGCGGCCAGCCCCAATACCCCCCCCCCCCCGGCTCCGCCCCTACATCTCTGGCATCATCCTCACCCACCCTCACCCCACCCCTTGCTCCAATCTCCCCGCCTATTACGTCACTGGCCGCTGGTCCGCTGAAGCTGTGGGTAGTAAGGGTCGTGAGAGAAGGTGAAGTGAAGGTTTATCCGCAACCATCGGGGATCATTCGATAACGGGGGATAAAGCCACTCCACAACAGGGGATAAAGCCACTCCACAACGGGGGATAAAGCCACTCCTCAACGGGGGATCAAGCCACTCCTCAACGGGGAATAAAGCCACTCCACAACAGGGGATAAAGCCACTCCACAACGGGGGATAAAGCCACTCCTCAACGGGGGATAAAGCCACTCCTCAACGGGGGATAAAGCCACTCCACAACGGGGGATAAAGCCACTCCTCAACGGGGGATAAAGCCACTCATCAACGGGGGATAAAGCCACTCCTCAACGGGGGATAAAGCCACTCCACAACGGGGGATATAGCCACTCCACAACGGGGGATAAAGCCACTCCTCAACGGGGGATAAAGCCACTCATCAACGGGGGATAAAGCCACTCCTCAACGGGGGATAAAGCCACTCCACAATGGGGGATATAGCCACTGTATAACGGGGTATAAAGCCACTTCACAACGGGGGATAAAGCCAGTTATCTCCGGGTGTGATATCCCCTGGATCAGTTATCTCCGGATCTGATATCCCCTGGATCAGTTACCTCCGGGTCTGATATCCCCTGGATCAGTTATCTACAGGTCCGATATCCCCTGGATTAGTTATCTCTGGGTCTGATATCCCCTGGATCAGTTATCTCCGGGTCTGATAACCCCTGGATCAGTTATCTCTGGGTCTGATACCCCCTGGATCAGTTACCTCCGGGTCTGATATCCCCTGAATCAGTTATCTACGGGTCTGATATCCCCTGGACCAGTTATCTCCGGGTCTGATATCTTCTGGATCAGTTATCTCCGGGTCTGATATCCCCTGGATCAGTTATCTAGGGGTCTGATATCACCTGGATCAGTTATCTTCGGGTCTGATATCTCCTGGATCAGTTATCTCCGGGTCTGATATCCCCTGGATCAGTTACCTCCGGGTCTGATATCCCCTGGATCAGTTATCTCCGGGTCTGATATCCCCTGGATCAGTTATCTCCGGGTCTGATATCCCCTGGATCAGTTATCTCCGGGTCTCATATCCCCTGGATCAGTTATCTACGGGTCTGATATCACCTGGATCAGTTATCTCCGGGTCTGATATCACCTGGATCAGTTATCTCCGGGTCTGATATCTCCTGGATCAGTTATCTCCGGGTCTGATATCGCCTGGATCAGTTACCTCCGGGTCTGATATCCCCTGGATCAGTTATCTCCGGGTCTGATATCCCCTGGATCAGTTATCTCCGGGTCTCATATCCCCTGGATCAGTTATCTCCGGGTCTCATATTCCCTGGATCAGTTATCTACGGGTCTGATATCACCTGGATCAGTTATCTCCGGGTCTGATATCACCTGGATCAGTTATCTCCGGGTCTGATATCCCCTGGATCAGTTATCTCCGGGTCTGATATCCGCTGGATCAGTTATCTCCGGGTCTGATATCCCCTGGATCAGTTATCTCCGGGTCTGATATCCCCTGGATCAGTTATCTCCGGGTCTGATATCCCCTGGATCAGTTATCTCCGGGTCTGATATCCCCTGGATCAGTTATCTCCGGGTCTGATATCCCCTGGATCAGTTATCTCCGGGTCTGATATCCCCTGGATCAGTTATCTACGGGTCTGATATCACCTGGATCAGTTATCTCCGGATCTGATATTCCCTGGATCAGTTACCTCCGGATCTGATATCCCCTGGGTCAGTTACCTCCGGGTCTGATATACCCTGGATCAGTTATCTAAGGGTCTGATATCCCCTGGATCAGTTATCTCCGGGTCTGATATCCCCTGGATCAGTTATCTCCGGGTCTGATATCACCTGGATCAGTTATCTCCGGGTCTGATATCCCCTGGATCAGTTACCTCCGGGTCTGATATCCCCTGGATCATTTATCTCCGGGTCTGATATCCCCTGGATCAGTTATCTCCGAGTCTGATATCCCCTGGATCAGTTATCTCCGGGTCTGATATCCCCTGGATCAGTTATCTACGGGTCTGATATCACCTGGATCAGTTATCTCCGGGTCTGATATCCCCTGGATCAGTTATCTCCGGGTCTGATATCCCCTGGATCAGTTATCTCCGGGTCTGATATTTCCTGGATCAGTTATCTCCGGGTCTGATATCCCCTGGATCAGTTATCTACGGGTCTGATATCACCTGGATCAGTTATCTCCGGGTCTGATATTCCCTGGATCAGTTACCTCAGGGTCTGATATCGCCTGGGTCAGTTACCTCCGGGTCTGATATACCCTGGATCAGTTATCTAAGGGTCTGATATCCCCTGGATCAGTTATCTCCGGGTCTCATATCCCCTCGATCAGTTATCTCTGGGTCTTATATCACCTGGATCAGTTATCTACGGGTCTGATATCCCCTGGATCAGTTATCTACGGGTCTGATATCACCTGGATCAGTTATCTCCGGGTCTGATATTCCCTGGATCAGTTACCTCAGGGTCTGATATCGCCTGGGTCAGTTACCTCCGGGTCTGATATACCCTGGATCAGTTATCTAAGGGTCTGATATCCCCTGGATCAGTTATCTCCGGGTCTCATATCCCCTGGATCAGTTATCTCTGGGTCTTATATCACCTGGATCAGTTATCTACGGGTCTGATATCCCCTGGATCAGTTATCTCTGGGTCTGATATGCCCTGGATCAGTTATCTCCGGGTCTGATATCACCTGGATCAGTTATCTCCGGGTCTGATATCCCCTGGATCAGTTACATCCGGGTCTGATATCCCCTGGATCAGTTATCTCCGGGTCTGATATCCCCTGGATCAGATATCTAAGGGTCTGATATCCCCTGGATCAGTTATCTCGTGGACTCATATCCTTGGAACATTGATATATACGGATCCGTTCCAGAGTTCTAATTTGAGCTATTAATATTGCATCGTGAACAGACATAGTGTGGAGAAACAACATCCACCCTCGCCGGTCAATAATTCCCATTTTACTGCGCGAGTAACACCAGGAGAAACATTTGTAGGAGGTTTTTGATTTTGTTCTTTGTTCTTTTTGCCTTCCGCGTGGTTAGGAAGTTTCCGGACGTAAAAAACTCGTTGTGGGGATGGCGACTTAAGACAAATGCTCCGGCGCGGGCTGGCGGTCGATGACAGCGGGGTTAAATAAGCCTGAGGGTGGCATTGCTTCAAGATGGATGTACCCCACTAACGGAAGGGGGCACCGGGGTAACGGCATCACCCACCACCGGGAGACCGCCCCACCCCCTCCCCGCCCCGGCCCAGCCCTACCCCCTACCCGCCCAGCCCCCACACACTCCACGCCCAGACCCCAGCGCCTCCCCAGCGCCCGCCCCCTCCCCGCCCCGGCCCAGCCCTACCCCCTACCCGCCCTGCCTGCACACCCATACCCGCACCCCATCCACCACACACGCATACACACATCAACCCACCCCCATTCCCACCTGGTCTACTACACACCCACACACTTAACGCACCCCTAACCGAATACCCCAAGCACACACCACACCCACCACCCACAACAGCCTAACTGCCAATCTCCTAGGACCCCCCCCCCCCCCACCCCTAGCTCCCCGCCCCACGCCCCGTCTCTACCACCTCCTATCCAGTAGACCGAGTTTGCCGTGTTAAGCACGTAATGAGATTCAATTCCATTTTGATTGAGTCGGAGACGCTGGCGGTGACGGTGGAAGCGTTGCGGCCAGCATTAATAGGTCGCTTGACGTGAAGGAAGTGAGGGGAGGTTGAGGGGCACAGACACGGAAGCTATATCAGCGGCCAGGGGATCCAGTTAGGAGGAGGGGGGGGGGAGGCGTTGGGTTCGGCGCGGGTGGGCTCGGGGGTGGACGAAAGGGAGGGGTGACGGGTGCGGGTTGTCTGTTAGGCACCACGGCTTTGAGTCGCAATGATGGGCCAAAGGGAGCATTTTCACGCCGCTCTGGTCATTGATTTCAAATCTATTTCCCAAATCTGGTAATGCGATTGGCAGCGCTGTGCCAATCCATATGGAAACTCCATTCTGACAATAGGGGGCTCCCTACACCGGCCGCTTAAAGACCTTGAAGGACGTTCGACATTGACGGGCTGGAGTCGGAAAGGGAGGAGCACATAAGATCGGGAGGGAGAGAGGGGGTGGTGGGCGGGGGGGGGGGGGGTTAAGGGAACGGGGGGGGGGGGACACGAGGGGCCCATCTTCTAAAGATTTGGGTTTATCCTTCCACACACCACGACAATGGTATTACAGTGGTACAAGATGCCAGCCTATACCAACGGCAGCACCATCGCTTTCATAAAAAAAAAACGGGTGGGCGATAATCAATCAATTAATCAATTAGTCAGCTAATCAGGGCACACACATAGCTAGAGGAGAGACGTGGCGGCGGTCAAACGGCTTAGTCCGTGGCCCGCGCCGCTCCGCCTGCTATATTACTCTCGTGAATAGTCGGGTGTGAAAAAGAAAAAAAACATTTAAATATTCCTCTTCCGTATCCCATCTTCCACGGTTGAGCCCAAAAAATTGATTATAATAGTAAAGGGTAGACGTGAATTAACGACTGCAAAATGGAAGAACAGCATCCAAGGAATACGCGGTGAGATTTATAAATGATGGACTATTAGGCTACTAACAAGCGACAGCGTATGGTTAGCTACATAGTTAACTATACTGCACATTACAAGCAAAGGGATGCGAAGTGTGCTGTATATATAACTGCTTCACTTACGGCCACACGACCCAACACGGAACTAAACAATCCCAGTATCTATAAAGCTCCAGAGATGAACGCTATCAGGGGCCTGGATGGGGGGTCCACTGTCCAGTATCGACATTTCAAAATTCTCAGTGTCGAATGTAGATTTTTTACCTTCCGTGTCACTTTTTGGCTAAGTTCAATGTAGTTTTTTTCACAAATCTGAGTCGATGTCGCTTGTTCAGATCCTCAGTATCAGAATTTGTGGGTCAATGTCGAATGTCGATTTTTTTTAATATGCCTGTGTCGCGTGTCGCCATTTAATCCTTCCAGACCCTTGCTATATATAGGAATGTATAACCGCGGCATAGAAAACGTCTAATATGGCGTCCGGTTTTATTCACAATAGGGCCGTACAGTTCTCGCGGGTTCTATTTCCGGTTTAGGTCCTATGGGGACAAACAAAAAAACACGTGCTCTTAGAACGAGTGCGCATCACGCTGGTGCCTGGCTGCAGCTGCGTGACGCACTCATTGTTCGTCAATGTTTGAGTGTTGGGAACCGGCTGGCTGCGCAGTTTGTGCGTGAAGAATCGAGTGGGTGTGAAAATATGTTTCGTCTGCTTTGATCCAGGCATTCCTAAATATAAAATTATAATATAGTTGAAAATAAGACATTTATCTCTCCATAATGCATGTGGTCCGTTCGATGAGACTGTTGGAAGCGTTGTATTTTATAGTTACACTAGCCGCCCCGTCTAGCGTTCGTACTAATAAACGAAAGAAATAACAGTATGACTATTTTGTTTGTACAGAATACTCAAATTGCGGCTAAAGCACGCTAATAAACGAATATCAGTCCAGTAAAACTAATGCCCAAGCTCATACATTGATTGAGTAAAAAAAAGGGGTAAAAAAAGGGGCTGTTCCCGCCCGTTGTTCGTCATTTAACGTGCCTTCAGTGGACAAAATTTGCTACTGATGGGAAGTTGTGGACGCGAGACAGTGCGGGATTTGTTTGTTTTGATGACGGTTCGGGCGATAAGGCGTTGGGAGAAATGTTATTACTGTTGGCACCAAGCCAGGTTGCCCGCCGCAGGCATGGTCGCGGGATAAGGTGATAAGCACCCAGCGGTTGTGTTACCGCGATAGCTTTGACACATCTAAGAGCGACGGCTGGATATTAATAGGTTCAAGGCGGCTAGGTGCAAGGCGGCTGCCGATGCCAATGGGCTCTCGCATGCCGCGGCATAGTGGGACAGACAGCTTCATTTTTTGTTTAGTATAGATGTGGAGCTGACCGTTGCAATGGCTGTACCAAAATAAACATAAACAGGAAATGTTACCTTTGACCACAAGCAGTGTCAACGGCCACCGCCAAAGAAAAAGTGGCGCTCCGGACGCTTCTATTGTCTCATATAATTTAGCGCTTGGGCCCCCTGTCGGTGGCACCGGTAAACGACTTGTTTACACACGTTTATGACGTTTCAGATCAGCACAAGTTTTCATTTTTGTGGCGGACAATTCATGAATTTGAAATGTTTTGCTCATTGGCAGATAAGCGATTGGTGAGCGATATGGTAGGTGTTTATTGTCTGTTATGAACCTTAAGGCCTTAGGTTTGTGTTCTTATACGCAAATTTGGCATTCAAAAACAGCGAAACAACTCCACATGCAATATTAAAGCAAATCATCGATCTTTACGCCCCTTCAAACCCTAAGGTATATCTGTGCCCCCCCCCCCCTTTTCAAATTATGTGCCCCCTGGCCTGTCCTTAGTTATGTATTACAATGCATCATAAAGCTTAGTTGTTTATGTTCCTCCTCTATCTTACCAACGATTATAGAGTGTG
>OZ025248.1:36839320-36915328 GCA_964019135.1 Arenicola marina
TTTCCACACTGAAATTACGACAGACCATTGCCTATAATTTTTAACGTAAAAATGGGGTTCACCCCAACTAAACGGGCAATATGAGAAATGTCGAAGTGTAAACACAGATTATAATTATAATTATTAGCAATCGTTCTTTGAACAGGTCCCCAATATTCGCTTAATCACAGTTTGAGCTACAACCAGAGGTCGGAGTAGACCCAATGCTGTCGTGGAAACCAGTTTGAGATGAGCTAGCTAACCTTTTTGAACCGGTTGACCTTCCCAAACAGATGATGGACCCGCCATCGGCTCAAAAACACGTGAAAACATATTTAAAAAGCCATCACGTTTCTCCCAACCGTCTACACCGACCGTCCCATCCGACCGAGCCACTGCGTCGGGTTAAGTATTGATAGGCACAGGTTTATGCGGACACTGGACGCCAGGGTCGAAATGATGTCATGTAGCCGAGGAAACCGCGGGCCACCCAAAAGGCCCCCCCCCCCCACCCCTCCACCCCCCTCCGCTCTGCCAGCGAGGCGGCATTTCTCCGTCACTGGTTGTCATGGGACACCAGACGTCTGCCGTCCACGTGAAGCGCGTGAGTGGAGACGAGTGAAGCGCGACTTCCGCTCGGGCCCCTCGGCCCCACTTTCCCTGAAGCTCTGCGTCCGGTTTGCAGCCGCGCGGCACGGCTTAGCGCAGCGCAAGAGGGCGCCACTGTCGCCACCGCCGCCCGCTGCCCGCCGCCGCTCGCCGCCGCTGTCGCTGCCGCAAGTGGGGTCTCAAGTTTGCGACATCCAGCCCCTAAAAAAGACTTCAGACGTTTCTGAAGACATGGCGCGCGGCACGAGGGTGACAGAGGAGGATGTCCAACAAACACGGCGCCGGCAAGGTTTGCTCCCGGCCCAAGCAGCCCCGGAAACCAGCTAACGGTAACAGGCCGGCCTCATGGCGCCTGGGTGACGGGAGGTGGTGGGGGTGGGAAGAACGTGGATATGGAAGTAAGGGCGGGGCAGGGCGAGGAGAGGAGGGAGGTGGGGAAGGGCGGGCGGTATAGCCTTGCTGAGCACCACCCCGGCGGCCACTGCGCCGGAACACCAGGCCAAATCAAGAGCGCTTCAGGCGGCCATTAAGTCGACTAAGAAAGCCCATAAAGCGAATCATCACGGTTGTGTTATTCAATCAATTCCTGATCTCCGGCCCGCCACCCCTGAACTCATCTCGTCCCCGATAAGGGGGACACGTTTAACCTACCGAACAGTCCCCGGGGAGTCTGTCGCGGCCAGCCCCAATACCCCCCCCCCCCCCCCCCGGCTCCGCCCCTACATCTCTGGCATCATCCTCACCCACCCTCACCCCACCCCTTGCTCCAATCTCCCCGCCTATTACGTCACTGGCCGCTGGTCCGCTGAAGCTGTGGGTAGTAAGGGTCGTGAGAGAAGGTGAAGTGAAGGTTTATCCGCAACCATCGGGGATCATTCGATAACGGGGGATAAAGCCACTCCACAACAGGGGATAAAGCCACTCCACAACGGGGGATAAAGCCACTCCTCAACGGGAGATCAAGCCACTCCTCAACGGGGAATAAAGCCACTCCACAACAGGGGATAAAGCCACTCCACAACGGGGGATAAAGCCACTCCTCAACGGGGGATAAAGCCACTCCTCAACGGGGGATAAAGCCACTCAATAACGGGGGATAAACCACTCCACAACGGGGGATAAAGCCACTCCTCAACGGGGGATAAAGCCACTCCTCAACGGGGGGATAAAGCCACTCAATAACGGGGGATTAAGCCACTCCACAATGGGGGATAAAGCCAGTTATCTCCGGGTGTGATATCCCCTGGATCAGTTATCTACAGGTCCGATATCCCCTGGATTAGTTATCTCTGGGTCTGATATCCCCTGGATCAGTTATCTTCGGGTCTGATAACCCCTGGATCAGTTATCTCTGGGTCTGATACCCCTGGATCAGTTACCTCCGGGTCTGATATCCCCTGAATCAGTTATCTCCGGGTCTCATATCCCCTGGACCAGTTATCTCCGGGTCTGATATCTCCTGGATCAGTTATCTCCGGGTCTAGATATCCCCTGGATCAGTTATCTAGGGGGTCTGATATCACCTGGATCAGTTATCTTCGGGTCTGATATCTCCTGGATCAGTTATCTCCGGGTCTGATATCCCCTGGATCAGTTACCTCCGGGTCCGATATCCCCTGGATCAGTTATCTCCGGGTCTGATATCCCCTGGATCAGTTATCTCCGGGTCTCATATCCCCTGGATCAGTTATCTACGGGTCTCATATCCCCTGGATCAGTTATCTACGGGTCTGATATCCCCTGGATCAGTTATCTCCGGGTCTGATATCACCTGGATCAGTTATCTCCGGGTCTGATATCTCCTGGATCAGTTATCTCCGGGTCTGATATCCCCTGGATCAGTTACCTCCGGGTCTGATATCCCCTGGATCAGTTATCTCCGGGTCTGATATCCCCTGGATCAGTTATCTCCGGGTCTGATATCCCCTGGATCAGTTATCTCCGGGTCTCATATCCCCTGGATCAGTTATCTACGGGTCTGATATCACCTGGATCAGTTATCTCTGGGTCTGATATCACCTGGATCAGTTATCTCCGGGTCTGATATCCCCTGGATCAGTTATCTCCGGGTCTGATATCACCTGGATCAGTTATCTACGGGTCTGATATCCCCTGGATCAGTTATCTCCGGGTCTGATATCCCCTGGATCAGTTATCTACGGGTCTGATATCACCTGGATCAGTTATCTCCGGGTCTGATATTCCCTGCATCAGTTACCTCCGGATCTGATATCCCCTGGGTCAGTTACCTCCGGGTCTGATATACCCTGGATCAGTTATCTAAGGGTCTGATATCCCCTGGATCAGTTATCTCCGGGTCTGATATCCCCTGGATCAGTTATCTCCGGGTCTGATATCACCTGGATCAGTTATCTCCGGGTCTGATATCCCCTGGATCAGTTACCTCCGGGTCTGATATCCCCTGGATCATTTATCCCCGGGTCTGATATCCCCTGGATCAGTTATCTCCGAGTCTGATATCCCCTGGATCAGTTATCTCCGGGTCTGATATCACCTGGATCAGTTATCTCCGGGTCTGATATCCCCTGGATCAGTTACCTCCGGGTCTGATATCCCCTGGATCATTTATCTCCGGGTCTGATATCCCCTGGATCAGTTATCTCCGGGTCTGATATCCCCTGGATCAGTTACCTCCGGGTCTGATATCCCCTGGATCAGTTATCTCCGAGTCTGATATCCCCTGGATCAGTTATCTCCGGGTCTGATATCCCCTGGATCAGTTATCTACGAGTCTGATATCACCTGGATCAGTTATCTCCGGGTCTGATATCCCCT
Organism: Arenicola marina; assembly: GCA_964019135.1. Lineage (NCBI taxonomy): Eukaryota > Metazoa > Annelida > Polychaeta > Arenicolidae > Arenicola > Arenicola marina. The sequence continues at coordinate 36,842,705 of OZ025248.1, forward strand.
GGATCAGTTATCTCCGGGTCTGATATCCCCTGGATCAGTTATCTCCGGGTCTGATATTTCCTGGATCAGTTATCTCCGGGTCTGATATCCCCTGGATCAGTTATCTACGGGTCTGATATCACCTGGATCAGTTATCTCCGGGTCTGATATTCCCTGGATCAGTTACCTCAGGGTCTGATATCGCCTGGGTCAGTTACCTCCGGGTCTGATATACCCTGGATCAGTTATCTAAGAGTCTGATATCCCCTGGATCAGTTATCTCCGGGTCTCATATCCCCTGGATCAGTTATCTCTGGGTTTTATATCACCTGGATCAGTTATCTACGGGTCGGATATCCCTGGATCAGTTATCTCTGGGTCTGATATCCCCTGGATCAGTTATCTCCGGGTCTGATATCACCTGGATCAGTTATCTCCGGGTCTGATATCCCCTGGATCAGTTACATCCGGGTCTGATATCCCCTGGATCAGTTATCTCCGGGTCTGATATCCCCTGGATCAGTTATCTACGGGTCTGATATCCCCTGGATCAGTTATCTCGTGGACTCATATCCCTGGAACATTGATATATACGGATCCGTTCCAGAGTTCTAATTTGAGCTATTAATATTGCATCGTGAAGAGACATAGTGTGGAGAAACAACATCCACCTCGCCGGTCAATAATTCCCATTTTACTGCGCGAGTAACACCAGGAGAAACATTTGTAGGAGGTTTTTGATTTTGTTCTTTGTTCTTTTTGCCTTCCGCGTGGTTAGGAAGTTTCCGGACGAAAAAAACTCGTTGTGGGGATGGCGACTTAAGACAAATGCTCCGGCGCGGGCTGGCGGTCGATGACAGCGGGGTTAAATAAGCCTGAGGGTGGCATTGCTTCAAGATGGATGTACCCCACTAACGGAAGGGGGCACCGGGGTAACGGCATCACCCACCACCGGGAGACCGCCCCACCCCCTCCCCGCCCCGGCCCAGCCCTACCCCCTACCCGCCCTGCCTGCACACCCATACCCGCACCCCATCCACCACACACGCATACACACATCAACCCACCCCCATTCCCACCTGGTCTACTACACACCCACACACTTAACGCACCCCTAACCGAATACCCCAAGCACACACCACACCCACCACCCACAACAGCCTAACTGCCAATCTCCTAGCACCCCCCCCCCCACCCCTAGCTCCCCGCCCCGCGCCCCGTCTTTACCACCTCCTATCCAGTAGACCGAGTTTGCCGTGTTAAGCACGTAATGAGATTCAATTCCATTTTGATTGAGTCGGAGACGCTGGCGGTGACGGTGGAAGCGTTGCGGCCAGCATTAATAGGTCGCTTGACGTGAAGGAAGTGAGGGGAGGTTGAGGGGCACAGACACGGAAGCTATATCAGCGGCCAGTGGATCCAGTTAGGAGGAGGGGGGGGGGAGGCGTTGGGTTCGGCGCGGGTGGGCTCGGGGGTGGACGAAAGGGAGGGGTGACGGGTGCGGGTTGTCTGTTAGGCACCACGGCTTTGAGTCGCAATGATGGGCCAAAGGGAGCATTTTCACGCCGCTCTGGTCATTGATTTCAAATCTATTTCCCAAATCTGGTAATGCGATTGGCAGCGCTGTGCCAATCCATATGGAAACTCCATTCTGACAATAGGGGGCTCCCTACACCGGCCGCTTAAAGACCTTGAAGGACGTTCGACATTGACGGGCTGGAGTCGGAAAGGGAGGAGCACATAAGATCGGGAGGGAGAGAGGGGGTGGTGGGCGGGGGGGGGGGGGGGGGGGTTAAGGGAACGGGGGGGGGGGACACGAGGGGCCCATCTTCTAAAGATTTGGGTTTATCCTTCCACACACCACGACAATGGTATTACAGTGGTACAAGATGCCAGCCTATACCAACGGCAGCACCATCGCTTTCATAAAAAAAAACGGGTGGGCGATAATCAATCAATTAATCAATTAGTCAGCTAATCAGGGCACACACATAGCTAGAGGAGAGACGTGGCGGCGGTCAGACGGCTTAGTCCGTGGCCCGCTCCGCTCCGCCTGCTATATTACTCTCGTGAATAGTCGGGTGTGAAAAAGAAAAAAAACATTTAAATATTCCTCTTCCGTATCCCATCTTCCACGGTTGAGCCCAAAAAATTGATTATAATAGTAAAGGGTAGACGTGAATTAACGACTGCAAAATGGAAGAACAGCATCCAAGGAATACGTTTACCTAATTAGTATTAGGCTACTAACAACCGACAGCGTATGGTTAGCTACATAGTTAACTATACTGCACATTACAAGCAAAGGGATGCGAAGTGTGCTGTATATATAACTGCTTCACTCACGGCCACACGACCCAACACGGAACTAAACAATCCCAGTATCTATAAAGCTCCAGAGATGAACGCTATCAGGGGCCTGGAAGGGGGGTCCACTGTCCAGTATCGACATTTCAAATTCTCAGTGTCGAATGTAGATTTTTTACCTTCCGTGTCACTTTTTGGCTAAGTTCAATGTAGTTTTTTTTCACAAATCTGAGTCGATGTCGCTTGTTCAGATCCTCAGTATCAGAATTTGTGGGTCAATGTCGAATGTCGATTTTTTTTAATATGCCTGTGTCGCGTGTCGCCATCTAATCCTTCCAGACCCTTGCTATATATAGGAATGTATAACCGCGGCATAGAAAACGTATAATATGGCGTCCGGTTTTATTCACAATAGGGCCGTACAGTTCTCGCGGGTTCTATTTCCGATTTAGGTCCTATGGGGACAAACAAAAAAACACGCGCTCTTAGAACGAGTGCGCATCACGCTGGTGCCTGGCTGCAGCTGCGTGACGCACTCATTGTTAGTCAATGTTTGAGTGTTGGGAACCGGCTGGCTGCGCAGTTTGTGCGTGAAGAATCGAGTGGGTGTGAAAATATGTTTCGTCTGCTTTGATCCAGGCATTCCTAAATATAAAATTATAATATAGTTGAAAATAAGACATTTATCTCTCCATAATGCATGTGGTCCGTTCGATGAGACTGTTGGAAGCGTTGTATTTTATAGTAACACTAGCCGCCCCGCTCGCTCCGCTCGCGGGACGTCTAGCGTTCGTACTAATAAGCGAAAGAAATAACAGTATGACTATTTTGTTTGTAAAGAAAACTCAAATTGCGGCTAAAGCACGCTAATAAACGAATATCAGTCCAGTAAAACTAATGCCCAAGCTCATACATTGATTGAGTAAAAAAAAGGGGTAAAAAAAGGGGCTGTTCCCGCCGTTGTTCGTCATTTAACGTGCCTTCAGTGGACAAAATTTGCTACTGATGGGAAGTTGTGGACGCGAGACAGTGCGGGATTTGTTTGTTTTGATGACGGTTCGGGCGATAAGGCGTTGGGAGAAATGTTATTACTGTTGGCACCAAGCCAGGTTGCCCGCCGCAGGCATGGTCGCGGGATAAGGTGATAAGCACCCAGCGGTTGTGTTACCGCGATAGCTTTGACACATCTAAGAGCGACGGCTGGATATTAATAGGTTCAAGGCGGCTAGGTGCAAGGCGGCTGCCGATGCCAATGGGCTCTCGCATGCCGCGGCATAGTGGGACAGACAGCTTCATTTTTTGTTTAGTATAGATGTGGAGCTGACCGTTGCAATGGCTGTACCAAAATAAACATAAACAGGAAATGTTACCTTTGACCACAAGCAGTGTCAACGGCCACCGCCAAAGAAAAAGTGGCGCTCCGGACGCTTCTATTGTCTCATATAATTTAGCGCTTGGGCCCCCTGTCGGTGGCACCGGTAAACGACTTGTTTACACACGTTTATGACGTTTCAAATCAGCACAAGTTTTCATTTTTGTGGCGGACAATTCATGAATTTGAAATGTTTTGCTCATTGGCAGATAAGCGATTGGTGAGCGATATGGTAGGTGTTTATTGTCTGTTATGAACCTTAAGGCCTTAGGTTTGTGTTCTTATACGCAAATTTGGCATTCAAAAACAGCGAAACAACTCCACATGCAACTTTAAAGCAAATCATCGATCTTTACATTTCTGCGACAAACGGAATGCCATTATCCTTGCCTGGTCAGTCCATATAAGGAGCGTTGTGGGCATAAGTATCCCTGTCTCGTGAGTTCTCGATCAGATGCCCCCCCGCCCCTTCAAACCCTAAGGTATATCTGTGCCCCCCCCCCCTTTTCAAATTATGTGCCCCCTGGCCTGTATTACAATGCATCATGAAGCTTAGTTGTTTATGTTCCTCCTCTATCTTACCAACGATTATAGAGTGTGATAATAGCACGTAACGTTCACCACGGTCACCTACATTTCAGTCTTGTACACGCATGTTTTTCATGTTTTTGTGGATCAATTTCTTGTGCCCCCTCTTTTAAGAATTCCTGCACAAGCCCCTGCCCCGAGTAACAACCAATGAAATTGAATCACCTCTGGTCAGACATCAGACATCAGACATGGAGTCACTTACAAGAATTCCATAACCGATATTTGCGCCTAATGTTACAGTTTGCCTAACAAAATCGTATTTACGTTTAGACAAAAAGCATTATAGCATTCAATCGCGGTCGTTTAAAGTTTCCAATCGATTTGCGATGGCATTATCCCTTTCTGAATCAATCCACACCGCATTATAATCCGTATTGTAGGAAACCTGGGTCGATATAGGGGTTGAGATAATGCGAACAATACCACTTCTAGGCTTATATGTCCATTTTCTCTGAAATGTCGACGAATGCTCTTCTAATGTATGATATTGATATATCAAACATATGATCTAGAATCGTTACAGTTAAATACAGTTTGGGGTTTAAGGCTCACGTATGGCTTTCATGAGAAGAAAGACAGCAGTGGGAATAGTGAGCGTACGTGAGGAACCGCCTTTTCTTTTCCATACTTCGCTTGATGGTGTTCAGATTTCGTTCGCGAAAATGTGTTGGACATTATTGCTTCTCGCGCCAGGTGTGTTTATCTCAGCGCAAATCAGCTATCCTTTGATATGGAAAAGTTGTGAGGAGATATCTAAAGTCATTTCGCACTCAAACCAATGTCACGTGCATGCATATCGTCTCGCAGGACTCGGATCAGTACAGCGCGGTTTATCCTGCACTGAATTGCAGTCCTGGAAACCCTACGTCACATCACTTTAAAGCTATTAAAGGAGTTGTTTCCCGCCAACGTCAATCACGCCATGAGTTTAAAACTGCAACATGGTATAGCCAGATTAACGTAAAAGAGATCTATTCTTGTCAATGAAATGTATTGCCTGGAGCCCGCACATTATCCCAAAAACTGTCCACTACAACAGGGAACGACACAACAAGTCACGTAGTAGACATAACACTCAATATTCTTTCATTTGAAGTAAATGCTGTAGTTTTAGACAACGTGAATCCTAATCTTGCATTGCAGCATATTATATTCCATTTTGTTTTAATTGGTGGGAAATCTATATTTATAAATAACTTGAAGCCGGTTTTACTCACTTGTAGAACACGACTTTCGCCGTCACGTGGCCCTCGATTAGTCCAACCAGCCCGAGGGTGAACTGAGACTGGCGAGCAGAAAGTCCGACCCCCTGTGTGCTTCCGTCCCCTGCTCTCTCGATTCCGCCCGCCACGAGGCACTGACGGCCACTCCCCCCCGATGGGCGCTAAGTGACAGACGCTTTCACCCCCCCACCCCCCGCCTTCCCCCTTTCCCCAGCAACAAGCGCAGGTCCAGCCATATCTATCGGCATTCGATCACCTAAAGCGCCATCCTAAACTATCGACGAACAACCAATTGGCATTTGTCAAATATCATGCAGGCGGAAGTGACGTGTGCAAATCGATGGCACTGCCCTTGGTATATGTGTGTGTTGTGTATGCAGCTGGCGCCTTGGAAAACCGGGACGGGGTGGGGGACGGGGGGGGGGGGGCGGGGAAGAATGGGGTGGGGTGGGGGGCGAGGGTGGTAAGGCGGTTGGGGGGACGGGTCGAACGCTAAACCCTACGTAATGATCAAACCGCAGCAACCTCACCCCACCCAACCCGAACCGACCCGACCCGACCTCACCCCTCCCCCCCACCCCACCTGGTCCCGATCAACAACCACTCCTTGTTCTTATGTTTTCATTACATACATCGATACGATAAAACACAGGTGAACAGGTGGCATCGCAAACAAAAAAATGGCTGACCGTTGGGGTTTGGGGTTTGGGCGTGGGGGGCCAGGTGACACGTTGACCAGGCTGATCACGACCTTCAGCCAAGAACAGCACGCTGCCCACTGGGCCACGTGGGAGGTTCCCCTTGGAGACTCTTGGTCACTTTAATGACTGTGGTAAGGTTGCAGTTCTGCCATATAGAGCCATACTTTGCTGTCGCTCTTAGTATTATGAATAATATTTCGGTAGTGGTTGGCGGCCTAACGTTGTGCTGCACGAAATTATTTCATCAATACATTGAATCTAATGCCTAACGTAAAAGAGAAAATCCCATGATTCGACACAGGAAAATGAATTTAAAATAAATTCGCACCGGAAGTCACACAGGAAGCATTGCTCCCGACCCACCCCACCCTATCATCAAGCTACTGACAACAGGCGGACATTGTGTAGGTTTGGAGATCAGGGAGGCGACCGGTTTAGTGAGGTGACCGGTTTAGTGAGGTGACCGGTTTATTGAGGCGACCGCCTTGGGGAGGCGACCGCTTTGGGGAGGCGACCGCTTTGGGGAGGCGACCGCTTTGGGGAGGCGACCGCTTTGGGAAGGCGACCGGTTTAGGCAGGCGACCCGTTTAGGGAGGCGACCCGTTTAGGGAAGCGACCGGTTTAGGCAGGCGACCCGTTTAGGGAGGCGACCGCTTTGGGGAGGCGACCGGTTTAGGCAGGCGACCCGTTTAGGGAGGCGACCGGTTTAGGGAGGCGACCCGTTTAGGGAGGCGACCGGTTTAGGGAGGCGACCCGTTTAGGGAGGCGACCCGTTTAGGGAGGCGACCCGTTTAGGGAGGCGACCCGTTTAGGGAGGCGACCCGTTTAGGGAGGCGACCGGTTTAGGGAGGCGACCCGTTTAGGGAGGCGACCGGTTTAGGCAGGCGACCCGTTTAGGCAGGCGACCCGTTTAGGGAGGCGACCGGTTTAGGCAGGCGACCCGTTTAGGGAGGCGACCGGTTTAGGGAGGCGACCCGTTTAGGGAGGCGACCGGTTTAGGGAGGCGACCCGTTTAGGGAGGCGACCCGTTTAGGGAGGCGACCCGTTTAGGGAGGCGACCCGTTTAGGGAGGCGACCGGTTTAGGGAGGCGACCCGTTTAGGGAGGCGACCGGTTTAGGCAGGCGACCCGTTTAGGCAGGCGACCCGTTTAGGGAGGCGACCGGTTTAGGCAGGCGAACAGGTTAGGAAGGCGACAGGCATCGAGAGGCGACCGGTGGAGAGAAACTTCGCTCATGTGGAAACTATTTATAAGCGCCTTGCTATTTTGGCTCCTGTTGTTTATTCAGGCTTGGCTGATGTGCCGCGGCCGACATACCCCCATTACCCCATGTCGATAGGCCTACCCGCCGCCTATCGTCTCAGCGACGGGGGACACATAGCAGGATACACACCGACTTCAGATAAGCCACTGGAGGGCTACCCATTATTATTAATGAACGCCATTGAATGCAATAAACCTTCCATACATTGCAGAATTTTATTGCAGAAATATTTCGGCGGAGGGCGAGTTCCGTGGGCGAGATACGAGACACCGAAACGGACTACTTTCCCCAGCGGATTAAGAAGACGTCGGTGGTCGTACGACGTGTGCGTTCCTCGTGCGGAGTAAATGCCCCGTCTGGAGGTTATGGCATGGGGCGGGGATGATGGTGGGTGGGGGTTAGGGTCAAACGACCTCACCTATTTCTCAGACAAGGTAACGTCCATGATAAAAAGGGCAAACGGCCCAAAATAAACGCCTAAAAGCGTATAGGGTCTGCGGCCCCATAAATTGAGATCACCCCCCCTCCCCACCCCCGACCCCCTCCTGCGAACCACAATCATAAACCCGAGGTACATCCCGGGCCTGTATTACTGTTGTTGTCAGGTGTATGTACAGTGTATATATACAGGAATCCAAACACTTGGCCAGAAATCTAAACACGTACACAAGCGCATATGTACTCCGGAGAAAAGGTGAAGAAACTGATTTATATATATATATACACGTTAACAAACAGTAGACGTATATATATTTTTTTTAAACTGACGAGTAGCTTGAAGGCTGTACTCCAGACGAACCAGAGTTGACCCCGTAGCCACATAGTCGCCCCCAACTAACCGCAACCTCCCCGACGATGTTCGGCCCAGCTGCACAAAGCGAAACGCCCGGCGGGCTATCCGGTTCAGGTTGGGTCTGGCCTGTCTGGCTGCACTGCACTGGTACAGCAAAGGCGACCTATAAGTGTATATAAACTGCTTCTCAGGGCTTCTGGTTTCTCATATTTTTTACATGACCTACATACATCCATGGCCTGCTTACATCCATGGCCTACCTGCCTTCATGGCCTAACTATCTCTATGGCCCACCTACCTCAATGACATACCTTCCCCCATAGTTTACCTACCTACATGACCTACCTATTTCCATGGCTTACCTACCTCCATGACATAGCTTTCCTCGTGGCCTATCTACCTAAATTACCTATTTACATGCATGGGCTATCCACATCCGTGACTAGAATACCTCCATGATCTGCTTACCTTCATGGCCTACCTACCTCCATGAACTATCTCCATGGCCTACCTACCGCCATGACTGGGTGCGCCTCCGGACCTGGGCACTTAATCTGGAGCAAGTTTCGCCCATTGATCATTCATCGGGCCATAAACATTCAAATTCATTATATTTCATGATTTGTCTATGACACCTCAAACACACAGGCTTACCTTTGGTGTCGCACGCCGACAACCATCGATTAATGCATCTTTGCAGTGTTAAAGTTACTCATCTAGCAATATTATTCTGTAAAAAAAATGTAAAAACTATTTTGATTGGAAATGATGTATTTATATTCTTAGCCTAGAAGTACACCTATTGTATGCAATAAAAACCCAGATATGTTGTTTAGCCTCTTTTTTGGGCAAAATTAGTGCATCTCATGTGAAAAAGTGTGGCTTTCTGGTGTACTACGTCAAAATATACACATTGCGGCAGTTTTATACCTTTCATCATGCGATGATAGATCTATTTCTCATGAAGGTTATACATTTATACAGTCAGACAATGTGTTCTAAATGTGTTTCCAAATTATTTAGAAAAAAACATAATTTAAGTAAAGAATTGGTGCATGAGCAGCTTTAAGTAGCCTGTAGCATCAACAGCTATCTGCATAATATTGGCTGACCTGAGGGGCTGCTCACCACGGTACAGAAGCTGCTATCCCGAACACGGCATCCAATATGTCATCGGACGGAGAGGGTGGCATGCAGATGACGACCTGGGCTCCATGGCTCGCCGCCCATCACGGTCGTCGTATCCCGATGAATGGAGGTGGATCCAGGAGGCTGAGACCGGACGGCCAACAACACATTGGCACCGCGACGAGCAGCTCAGCATGCAGAACGCCAGGCAATGATTCACACCGCGGCAAACACGACATGGTTATCTATAACCACACACATGTGGCGATCCATTCGGAGTTTCTTTCACCCGGGCTACATAGGCTCCAGAATAATACTGACACAAGTCCCAGTAAATTGTATGTAACGATGAATGTGGAGTTAGCAACGCTACTTCCAAGACAACGAGTTCGGTTGGCGGGTGGGTGGGTTCCCGGGTGGGTGGGTTCCCTGGATGGCTTCCCAGGGTGGGTTTCACTGGGTTTTCTCCCGTCCAGGGTCGGTGGGTCGGTTGCCCGGGTTTTCTCTGGTGCAGGCCGAGCTCTAGGCTATGTGCGCAGGTACGTACACCGACCGGTCGGTTTGCTGACTCGCGTGCAAGACGACGCTTGCAAGGCGAATTTTCTAAAATGTACTTCTGCCTCCTCCTCCTTCTCCTGGATCTGAAGCGACCAGACACACTCCCACTACTAAACACACCGGTCTGTCCGGTCCCCCAGCCAGCCAGAGAATGGGACGGGAAATGCCGTCTCTGCTCGTGACGGGCTAGCAGGAGAAGGAGAGAGAGAGAGCAGGAGAGGGAGAGGGCGAGGGAGGGGTGGGTCAATGCGATCCACCGGTCTGCAGAGAGTCAGGCGGTGAGCCAGTGTGGAAGGGGTGAAGGGGGTGGGGCTGACGGTGGCCTACTCCTGGCTTACAGGACGCGCTCCGACAGCCGCTGTAGCCGATCCAGGCAGCAGCGGTAACCTCGGGCAGCCAGCTGACGGTCGGATCCACCGGCCAACCAGCTCGTCACCATGGCAACGAGCTGGCTGCGTCCCGTGCAGGTCCACGTGTTTTGAAATCTGCTTGCTATCCGGACCAGTGCGCCCGGTGGGGTGGGAGGTGGGTGTGGGTGTGGGTGTGCAGAGGGGTGCGGGAGACGGGGTGGGTGCGTGGCGGGGGTAGGGTTCTCAAATTACCAAGCGCGTGGGAGGGTTGGTGGTTGAAAAGAGCCCTGAGCCTAAGTATCTGGAACTTATACCGACATATCATTGGTGATGGTGCGGAAGGATGGAGGAGGACGTTATGACTTTTTGCACCTGCCCCCGTCGGCAACCGCCTGACCGCTCCAACACCCCCCCAGCCCCCCACCACCCTCACCCACCTAGCGCCTTGAGCTTGCTTGTTCCGTCTTCTCCCGTCGGCACACGTATGTGCTCATACCAAGGAGCGGTATGCCGCCTTCCATCTCGCAAAAGTGCAGCCAGGTGTCGATGGAATATCCAAATATTTGGGCTTAGAGGTGATGGTGGTGCACCTCGTCCCGAGCTTCCTGATAATAACCTATGGCTGTAATATCGGTGCACAGTGAGGCTGACTCGGACAAAGGAACCTTGCAAATAATGACATGAAAGATGACAGATGTAAGATAAAAGCTGAAACGGCCTCAGACACAGACGGATGACGATGTGATGATCGATATGGAACATGACTTACTGATGTGACAATATACCATTAATTGAAGCGTTAATATCAGAGTAATGTGACAATATACCATTAATTAAAGAATTTAATTTAAGCCTTAATATCAGAGTAATGTAATAATAAAAACAATTAATTGAAGCTTTAATTTCACAGTAATGTAATAATATATCTTTAATTTAAGCCTTAGTATAATCGTCTTTTGCACAATTAGACGGATGGATTCCAATCACGACGAAGACGCGTTCAAATCACATATAGCTCACACGTTACTCGCCCAAAGCACCATAATAATTAACTTAGTGAACTCGAACATGGAAGATGACCTGTCATGCCATGGTGAAATGGAGCCAGTGGCTAATCCACGCAGGGCGTGCCCTGGGTAATTGACAAGTCAGGGAGGCGACCGGTTTAGTGAGGTGACCGGTTTAGTGAGGTGACCGGTTTATTGAGGCGACCGCCTTGGGGAGGCGACCGCTTTGGGGAGGCGACCGCTTTGGGGAGGCGACCGCTTTGGGGAGGCGACCGCTTTGGGAAGGCGACCGGTTTAGGCAGGCGACCCGTTTAGGGAGGCGACCCGTTTAGGGAAGCGACCGGTTTAGGCAGGCGACCCGTTTAGGGAGGCGACCGCTTTGGGGAGGCGACCGGTTTAGGCAGGCGACCCGTTTAGGGAGGCGACCGGTTTAGGGAGGCGACCCGTTTAGGGAGGCGACCGGTTTAGGGAGGCGACCCGTTTAGGGAGGCGACCCGTTTAGGGAGGCGACCCGTTTAGGGAGGCGACCCGTTTAGGGAGGCGACCCGTTTAGGGAGGCGACCGGTTTAGGGAGGCGACCCGTTTAGGGAGGCGACCGGTTTAGGCAGGCGACCCGTTTAGGCAGGCGACCCGTTTAGGGAGGCGACCGGTTTAGGCAGGCGACCCGTTTAGGGAGGCGACCGGTTTAGGGAGGCGACCCGTTTAGGGAGGCGACCGGTTTAGGGAGGCGACCCGTTTAGGGAGGCGACCCGTTTAGGGAGGCGACCCGTTTAGGGAGGCGACCCGTTTAGGGAGGCGACCGGTTTAGGGAGGCGACCCGTTTAGGGAGGCGACCGGTTTAGGCAGGCGACCCGTTTAGGCAGGCGACCCGTTTAGGGAGGCGACCGGTTTAGGCAGGCGAACAGGTTAGGAAGGCGACAGGCATCGAGAGGCGACCGGTGGAGAGAAACTTCGCTCATGTGGAAACTATTTATAAGCGCCTTGCTATTTTGGCTCCTGTTGTTTATTCAGGCTTGGCTGATGTGCCGCGGCCGACATACCCCCATTACCCCATGTCGATAGGCCTACCCGCCGCCTATCGTCTCAGCGACGGGGGACACATAGCAGGATACACACCGACTTCAGATAAGCCACTGGAGGGCTACCCATTATTATTAATGAACGCCATTGAATGCAATAAACCTTCCATACATTGCAGAATTTTATTGCAGAAATATTTCGGCGGAGGGCGAGTTCCGTGGGCGAGATACGAGACACCGAAACGGACTACTTTCCCCAGCGGATTAAGAAGACGTCGGTGGTCGTACGACGTGTGCGTTCCTCGTGCGAAGTAAATGCCCCGTCTGGAGGTTATGGCATGGGGCGGGGATGATGGTGGGTGGGGGTTAGGGTCAAACGACCTCACCTATTTCTCAGACAAGGTAACGTCCATGATAAAAAGGGCAAACGGCCCAAAATAAACGCCTAAAAGCGTATAGGGTCTGCGGCCCCATAAATTGAGATCACCCCCCCTCCCCACCCCCGACCCCCTCCTGCGAACCACAATCATAAACCCGAGGTACATCCCGGGCCTGTATTACTGTTGTTGTCAGGTGTATGTACAGTGTATATATACAGGAATCCAAACACTTGGCCAGAAATCTAAACACGTACACAAGCGCATATGTACTCCGGAGAAAAGGTGAAGAAACTGATTTATATATATATATACACGTTAACAAACAGTAGACGTATATATATTTTTTTTAAACTGACGAGTAGCTTGAAGGCTGTACTCCAGACGAACCAGAGTTGACCCCGTAGCCACATAGTCGCCCCCAACTAACCGCAACCTCCCCGACGATGTTCGGCCCAGCTGCACAAAGCGAAACGCCCGGCGGGCTATCCGGTTCAGGTTGGGTCTGGCCTGTCTGGCTGCACTGCACTGGTACAGCAAAGGCGACCTATAAGTGTATATAAACTGCTTCTCAGGGCTTCTGGTTTCTCATATTTTTTACATGACCTACATACATCCATGGCCTGCTTACATCCATGGCCTACCTGCCTTCATGGCCTAACTATCTCTATGGCCCACCTACCTCAATGACATACCTTCCCCCATAGTTTACCTACCTACATGACCTACCTATTTCCATGGCTTACCTACCTCCATGACATAGCTTTCCTCGTGGCCTATCTACCTAAATTACCTATTTACATGCATGGGCTATCCACATCCGTGACTAGAATACCTCCATGATCTGCTTACCTTCATGGCCTACCTACCTCCATGAACTATCTCCATGGCCTACCTACCGCCATGACTGGGTGCGCCTCCGGACCTGGGCACTTAATCTGGAGCAAGTTTCGCCCATTGATCATTCATCGGGCCATAAACATTCAAATTCATTATATTTCATGATTTGTCTATGACACCTCAAACACACAGGCTTACCTTTGGTGTCGCACGCCGACAACCATCGATTAATGCATCTTTGCAGTGTTAAAGTTACTCATCTAGCAATATTATTCTGTAAAAAAAATGTAAAAACTATTTTGATTGGAAATGATGTATTTATATTCTTAGCCTAGAAGTACACCTATTGTATGCAATAAAAACCCAGATATGTTGTTTAGCCTCTTTTTTGGGCAAAATTAGTGCATCTCATGTGAAAAAGTGTGGCTTTCTGGTGTACTACGTCAAAATATACACATTGCGGCAGTTTTATACCTTTCATCATGCGATGATAGATCTATTTCTCATGAAGGTTATACATTTATACAGTCAGACAATGTGTTCTAAATGTGTTTCCAAATTATTTAGAAAAAAACATAATTTAAGTAAAGAATTGGTGCATGAGCAGCTTTAAGTAGCCTGTAGCATCAACAGCTATCTGCATAATATTGGCTGACCTGAGGGGCTGCTCACCACGGTACAGAAGCTGCTATCCCGAACACGGCATCCAATATGTCATCGGACGGAGAGGGTGGCATGCAGATGACGACCTGGGCTCCATGGCTCGCCGCCCATCACGGTCGTCGTATCCCGATGAATGGAGGTGGATCCAGGAGGCTGAGACCGGACGGCCAACAACACATTGGCACCGCGACGAGCAGCTCAGCATGCAGAACGCCAGGCAATGATTCACACCGCGGCAAACACGACATGGTTATCTATAACCACACACATGTGGCGATCCATTCGGAGTTTCTTTCACCCGGGCTACATAGGCTCCAGAATAATACTGACACAAGTCCCAGTAAATTGTATGTAACGATGAATGTGGAGTTAGCAACGCTACTTCCAAGACAACGAGTTCGGTTGGCGGGTGGGTGGGTTCCCGGGTGGGTGGGTTCCCTGGATGGCTTCCCAGGGTGGGTTTCACTGGGTTTTCTCCCGTCCAGGGTCGGTGGGTCGGTTGCCCGGGTTTTCTCTGGTGCAGGCCGAGCTCTAGGCTATGTGCGCAGGTACGTACACCGACCGGTCGGTTTGCTGACTCGCGTGCAAGACGACGCTTGCAAGGCGAATTTTCTAAAATGTACTTCTGCCTCCTCCTCCTTCTCCTGGATCTGAAGCGACCAGACACACTCCCACTACTAAACACACCGGTCTGTCCGGTCCCCCAGCCAGCCAGAGAATGGGACGGGAAATGCCGTCTCTGCTCGTGACGGGCTAGCAGGAGAAGGAGAGAGAGAGAGCAGGAGAGGGAGAGGGCGAGGGAGGGGTGGGTCAATGCGATCCACCGGTCTGCAGAGAGTCAGGCGGTGAGCCAGTGTGGAAGGGGTGAAGGGGGTGGGGCTGACGGTGGCCTACTCCTGGCTTACAGGACGCGCTCCGACAGCCGCTGTAGCCGATCCAGGCAGCAGCGGTAACCTCGGGCAGCCAGCTGACGGTCGGACCCACCGGCCAACCAGCTCGTCACCATGGCAACGAGCTGGCTGCGTCCCGTGCAGGTCCACGTGTTTTGAAATCTGCTTGCTATCCGGACCAGTGCGCCCGGTGGGGTGGGAGGTGGGTGTGGGTGTGGGTGTGCAGAGGGGTGCGGGAGACGGGGTGGGTGCGTGGCGGGGGTAGGGTTCTCAAATTACCAAGCGCGTGGGAGGGTTGGTGGTTGAAAAGAGCCCTGAGCCTAAGTATCTGGAACTTATACCGACATATCATTGGTGATGGTGCGGAAGGATGGAGGAGGACGTTATGACTTTTTGCACCTGCCCCCGTCGGCAACCGCCTGACCGCTCCAACACCCCCCCAGCCCCCCACCACCCTCACCCACCTAGCGCCTTGAGCTTGCTTGTTCCGTCTTCTCCCGTCGGCACACGTATGTGCTCATACCAAGGAGCGGTATGCCGCCTTCCATCTCGCAAAAGTGCAGCCAGGTGTCGATGGAATATCCAAATATTTGGGCTTAGAGGTGATGGTGGTGCACCTCGTCCCGAGCTTCCTGATAATAACCTATGGCTGTAATATCGGTGCACAGTGAGGCTGACTCGGACAAAGGAACCTTGCAAATAATGACATGAAAGATGACAGATGTAAGATAAAAGCTGAAACGGCCTCAGACACAGACGGATGACGATGTGATGATCGATATGGAACATGACTTACTGATGTGACAATATACCATTAATTGAAGCGTTAATATCAGAGTAATGTGACAATATACCATTAATTAAAGAATTTAATTTAAGCCTTAATATCAGAGTAATGTAATAATAAAAACAATTAATTGAAGCTTTAATTTCACAGTAATGTAATAATATATCTTTAATTTAAGCCTTAGTATAATCGTCTTTTGCACAATTAGACGGATGGATTCCAATCACGACGAAGACGCGTTCAAATCACATATAGCTCACACGTTACTCGCCCAAAGCACCATAATAATTAACTTAGTGAACTCGAACATGGAAGATGACCTGTCATGCCATGGTGAAATGGAGCCAGTGGCTAATCCACGCAGGGCGTGCCCTGGGTAATTGACAAGTCTTATTGGTAAGTGAAGGACTCGTACCAGAGCAGTTCACACTTCCGAATTGCTTTACCTTAACTCTATGGCAGACCAAATCGTATTTTCAGCCACTTTTCTTATATCGACGGGAATTGTTTGGTAATATGGGCTGCAATGATGGATATGGCAAGGTAAGCATACCACAGTGGAAATGAAACGAATTGGTGTTTTAGGCCACTTTTGTGCACGCATAGGCTGAACTGGGTGACGGAACCTCCCGAGAGGACGAAGGATGAATGGATGTACCATGGCCCAGATTATAGGGGCCAGGGTCCGGATGTGAACCCAGGACCTTGTCTACGGGCGAGTGCGCTAACCACTACACCAGAGAGTTCCCCCTTGCGACAGGGGTATACGTAGTTGGGGTTTTGTTGCTACAATAATGCAAGTAAGGGGTCTATGGTGTTGGGCTGTAAAGTGGTCAGTTTCCTCCAGTGGTGGGCATTGGGAGGCAAGGTTCACACAGTTATAGGCAGTGAATGGTAAGTTTGCTGCAGTGATATACAACAAGATGTAACCCTGCTATATTGGTGGGAGTCATACGTATGTTTATGTACAGTAACAGTAGGTAGTGATCGAGTAATGACAGGCTACAGGGATCCACAAACCTTTGGTTGTACACTATCCACAATGACATATGTTAACCGCTGGTTAAGTCCAAAGGCAACAGTTTGCGAACCTGTTAGCGCAGCAGATTATCGGAGGTCGTGTTCGTGACTGATCGAAACACCTTGTGTGATAAATCTACGATAAACTTCCTTCGCACCTTGGATTATGTCCACTATAAACTTCCTTCGCACATTGGATTATGTCCACTATAAACTCTTCCGCAACAGATTGACGGCTTGGCTGGTTTATGGTTCTCTTCATCAGCATTCCCCCTTGTACATTCCTCGGCCTGCCCGCCAACTGGCAGAACGGGCACATTACGCATTACGTACACATTGTACATTACGCAGTACGTACACATTGCACATTACGCAGTACGTACACATTGCACATTACGCAGCACGTACACATTGCACATTACGCAGTACGTACACATTGCACATTACGCAGTACGTACACAATGCACATTACGCAGTACGTACACATTGCACATTACGCAGCACGTACACAATGCACATTACGCAGTACGTACACATTGCACATTACGCAGTACGTACACATTGCACATTACGCAGCACGTACACAATGCACATTACGCAGTACGTACACATTGCACATTACGCAGCACGTACACATTGCACATTACGCAGTACGTACACATTGCACATTACGCAGCACGTACACATTGCACATTACGCAGTACGTACACATTGCACATTACGCAGTACGTACACATTGCACATTACGCAGTACGTACACATTGCACATTACGCAGTACGTACACAATGCACATTACGCAGTACGTACACATTGCACATTACGCAGCACGTACACATTGCACATTACGCAGTACGTACACATTGCACAATACGCAGTACGTACACATTGCACATTACGCAGTACGTACACATTGCACATTACGCAGCACGTACACATTGCACATTACGCAGTACGTACACATTGCACATTACGCAGTACGTACACATTGCACATTACGCAGCACGTACACATTGCACATTACGCAGTACGTACACATTGCACATTACGCAGTACGTACACATTGCACATTACGCAGTACGTACACATTGCACATTACGCAGCACGTACACATTGCACATTACGCAGTACGTACACAATGCACATTACGCAGTACGTACACATTGCACATTACGCAGGACGTACACATTGCACATTACGCAGTACGTACACATTGCACATTACGCAGTACGTACACATTGCACATTACGCAGTACGTACACATTGCACATTACGCAGTACGTACACAATGCACATTACGCAGTACGTACACATTGCACATTACGCAGCACGTACACAATGCACATTACGCAGTACGTACACATTGCACATTACGCAGTACGTACACATTGCACATTACGCAGTACGTACACATTGCACATTACGCAGTACGTACACATTGCACAATACGCAGTACGTACACATTGCACATTACGCAGTACGTACACATTGCACATTACGCAGTACGTACACATTGCACATTACGCAGTACGTACACATTGCACATTACGCAGTACGTACACAATGCACATTACGCAGTACGTACACATTGCACATTACGCAGCACGTATACATTGCACATTACGTACACATTGCACATTACGCAGTACGTACACATTGCACATTACGCAGTACGTACACATTGCACATTACGCAGTACGTACACATTGCACATTACGCAGTACGTACACATTGCACATTACGCAGTACGTACACAATGCTCATTACGCAGTACGTACACATTGCACATTACGCAGCACGTACACATTGCACATTACGCAGCACGTACACAATGCACATTACGCAGTACGTACACATTGCACATTACGCAGTACGTACACAATGCACATTACGCAGTACGTACACATTGCACATTACGCAGTACGTACACATTGCACATTACGCAGTACGTACACATTGCACATTACGCAGCACGTACACATTGCACATTACGCAGTACGTACACATTGCACATTACGCAGTACGTACACATTGCACATTACGCAGTACGTACACATTGCACATTACGCAGCACGTACACATTGCACATTACGCAGTACGTACACATTGCGGTAGTTTCTTTAATATGCATTAATTACCACGAGCGCTCCACAGTGTAACGTGCGTCTCATGAACATTAATTATTACACACTTAGCACGATCCTGGATCCTTCATTGCGAGCCATGTCAGCCGTGTCATATGGGCGCACGCCACATGTATGCTACACGTCCAATTTACGCGTGTAACGATGCCGTCCATTCCGTTACACAAAGAAATCAGAAAAGGGGCTCTGCATGCATCCAGACGCGACCGCTGAATCTGTCGAAGCCACACCAGTCAAGATGGGAAGACCAAAATTTATCACCAATATGTTTATAACGGCTTGCCATAGACAAGAGCGAACGAGTCCTTTTGGGCATCGACCGTGTGTCACGGGAATAATTCGCGGGAAAATATTGACAGCGGCTTCTGGTGAAAACAAGCTGCGGATTCGCTGTCACCGGAAGACCTGCTGGAATCTGTGTGCCAGTGATTGCTGGATTACTGTTCATAAAGCAGGTAAACATTTTAGGGGTTATCAGGATTTTTCTACACCAAAAGCAATGATAAATATCCAAACGGTTAGCCACCTATTTGGTCTTCAAACTGGCCGATATCTTCATAGAGATCGAGTAGGTACCGGGTAGCCCTCCAGTGACCGAGTGGGTAGCCCTCCAGTGACCGAGTGGGTAGCCCCCCAGTGACCGAGTGGGTAGCCCTCCAGTGACCGCGTGGGTAGCCTTCCAGTGACCGCGTGGGTAGCCCTCCAGTGACCGAGTAGGTAGCCCTCCAGTGACCGCGTGGGTAGCCCTCCAGTGATCGAGTAGGTAGCCCTCCAGTCACCGAGTGGGCAGCCCTCCAGTGACCGCGTGGGTAGCCCTCCAGTGACCGAGTAGGTAGCCCTCCATTGACCGAGTGGGTAGCCCTCCAGTGACCGAGTAGGTAGCCCTCCAGTCACCGAGTGGGCAGCCCTCCAGTGACCGAGTGGGTAGCCCTCCAGTGACCGAGTAGGTAGCCCTCCAGTGACCGCGTGGGTAGCCCTCCAGTGATCGAGTAGGTAGCCCTCCAGTCACCGAGTGGGCAGCCCTCCAGTGACCGCGTGGGTAGCCCTCCATTGACCGAGTGGGTAGCCCTCCAGTGACCGAGTAGGTAGCCCTCCAGTGAACCGAGTGGGTAGCCCTCCAGTGACCGAGTGGGTAGCCCTCCATTGACCGAGTGGGTAGCCCTCCAGTGACCGAGTGGGTAGCCCTCCAGTGACCGAGTGGGTAGCCCCCCAGTAACCAGGTGACAGCCCTCCAGTGACCGAGTGGGTAGCCCTCCAGTGACCGAGTGGGCAGCCCTCCAGTGATCGAGTAGGTAGCCCTCCAGTCACCGAGTGGGCAGCCCTCCAGTGACCGCGTGGGTAGCCCTCCAGTGACCGAGTAGGTAGCCCTCCAGTGAACCGAGTGGGTAGCCCTCCAGTGACCGAGTGGGTAGCCCTCCAGTGACCGAGTGGGTAGCCCCCCAGTGACCGAGTGGACAGCCCTCCAGTGACCGAGTGGGTAGCCCTCCAGTGACCGAGTGGGCAGCCCTCCAGTGACTGAGTGGGTAGCCCTCCAGTGACCGCGTGGGTAGCCCTCCAGTCACCGCGTGGGTAGCCCTCCAGTGACCGAGTGGGTAGCCCTCCAGTGACCGCGTGGGTAGCCCTCCAGTCACCGCGTGGGTAGCCCTCCAGTGACCGAGTGGGTAGCCCCCCAGTGACCGAGTGGGTAGCCCTCCAGTGACCGCGTGGGTAGCCCTCCAGTCACCGCGTGGGTAGCCCTCCAGTGACCGAGTGGGTAGCCCCCCAGTGACCGAGTGGACAGCCCTCCAGTGACCGAGTGGGTAGCCCTCCAGTGACCGAGTGGGCAGCCCTCCAGTGACTGAGTGGGTAGCCCTCCAGTGACCGCGTGGGTAGCCCTCCAGTCACCGCGTGGGTAGCCCTCCAGTGACCGAGTGGGTAGCCCTCCAGTGACCGCGTGGGTAGCCCTCCAATGACCGCGTGGGTAGCCCTCCAGTGACCGCGTGGGTCGCCCTCAAGTGACCGCGTGGGTAGCCCTCCAGTGACCGCGTGGGTAGCCCTCCAATGACCGAGTAGGTAGCCCTCAAGTGACCGAGTGGGTAGCCCTCCGGTGACACAGTTGGTAACCCAGGTAAGGGATTTGTAATGTTTTTTCTCGTATTTTATAATACATAAAGAAATATCTTGTGTGTATATACATATATGATTATATAAGCTTTAATGATTTGTGCCTCCTATGATGTACGAGTTCATTTTCTGTAATGTCACATAATGTCAGTTTCTATCACTTCTTTATTCCGGTGTCTCTAGGGTGCTGACGTTGTTTGTTTACCGCTTGTTCGTTTCCATAGAGTACCGCTGATTTCCACATGAGAGATGAGTTCCTCGGAGGCCCCAGCCCCCACTGCTGATGACGCCGACATTGCCCTGGAGGAAGTCCCCCTTCCACCCTCATCAGCCCAGAGTGCGGAGGCTGGCCATGGCGCTCAGGGCGCTGACCGTGGCGACCCGCCCGTCACCCACAAAGAAAGCCACGCCCTCCCTCCCCCCAGTGTGTCAACTGTACCATTCCACCCACCGGTCTACACTCAGCCACAACCCCTGGCACACCCGCTACCTCCCGCCCAGGGCGTCTACCCCTACGCACCACCCCCCCAGATCCAGCAGCCAGCCATAGGACCGATTATCATGCAACCTGCGGTAAGAGCGTCGCCATGGCAGCAGCCCCCTGCATGTGCGCCGTGCGTTATTAATTTTCGAAGCTATTGCTTTGCGGTTATTGTAATTACAACTATAACTGGAATGCATCTAACTTGATTTAACGTCATTTTTTAAAATTTCTATAGTCCTTTTGCCCAGGGTGTTTTTGTGTATTTTTGTGCGTAAATTTAAACACATGAGGAGGTTCATGGAAAGATAATTTTGTTGCTTGTACATGCGCCTTGCAGTCGAACCCGATCAACATCATCAACAACAACCAGGCAGCTACCCCGACGGGTTTGTACCAGAATCTGGGTCGGGATTGGCATAGCGACCTCTGTTCCTGCGCCAGCGACATGAAATCATGTGAGTTGTGAACGGCAGGTCGGTCTGTTAGTAACGTGATGGGTGCAGTTTATCAAACGATTGAAGAAAATGAAAATTCTGCTTTCTACTCGCGTCCCAGATATATATATACGGACCTGCGGTACATGTCGGGTATTTCATCGCATCGTTACGCACACGGTTGCACTATGAGGACCTGCCTCGTCCAGAAAATGCCCAGTGTGAACATGAATTAGGAACCGGTACAGGTTGCAGAATCTGGTTCTTTCGAGTCTTCTTAATCCATGTCCTCGCATAATCGAGGGACTTCATCCATATTCTCATCCTCTCCAATTTAATTCAGAGAAAGTTCTCACAGCCCCATTATCACCCATCGTGTCCGCACCCCCGCTCATGTGTGTAGCGTAGTCAACGTTTAATTGGTTGCTCAGCTGTGCCACTCCTTATGATCACGCCTTTTTACTTCGCTCCAATTGCAGGTTGTCTGGCCTGTTTCTGTTTCCCCTGCTTCGCCTGTATGCTATCGGACGAGCTGGGAGAAGGTTGCTGCATGCCGATGTGGGTTCCTATGTCAACCATGGCATTGAGGATCAAGATCCGGTCACAAAACAACATCAGGGTGAGCACCCTCAGACCCTTATCGGTGTCACCCCGTGGCCTAATCAGTATGCACGTAGCGCGTTCAGCTATTACCGCATTGTCTTTTACTAGGCCAGCCCAAGCGGTCGGTGCGTGGTTCGAATCCCACCCATGCAGATAATGCAGCGTAAGATAAAGAACCAACGCATGTCTTTCTTCGAGAACAGCAGAGGATTATTCCCGAAGACATGACTCCTCTCCTAATTCCTTGACTTTCCCATTGTCGCGATATGACCTAAAGAGATGTTAGCGCTGTCTTTAAAGCAATCAGTCCCGTATTCTTCAAAATAGCTCCTGAGTTAAAGATATAAGCGGCTAGTCACTTCTACTACTGATATTGATTTCATAGTCAACAATGTTTCAGAATAGGCCCCTAAGATTGCATTTATGGAAAAAAAATCTATAGGTCACCGTTGGGAAGATTTAGTTATGTAAGGTTATTGAAATATGAAAATTGTAAATATTGGTCATTTTTCTCATAAAAAGCACACTGAAAAGAAATGAACATTGATTTTTTCATGCAATTAATTTTTTTGTATTTCCTTGTACCTCTGGTACATCATGCAATAAAAAAAAATGATTTGTCACCAACCAACGTTACAACGGGTGATTCGCATTTGGCTCGAGAACAGCCGCTTTTATCTTTAAGTAGTTGAAAGATATGATCCTTTATCAATTATTCGAACAAATGCTGTCATTTCGTATATTGTATTCAATAATATGATCTACTGTCGTTGTGTTCTAGGTCCGGCTATTACAATGTCTATGTGCCAAGTTTGCTCATGCTGTCTTATCAACTGCGCCAGATCCTAAACAATATTTTCTTTCGGAGAAATTACATTAACATATCATACACAACATCACACATAAGTAAAACGTGTTTTTTTTAATTGTTTCTACAGTAAGAGGAAACTAAACCATGTGTTGTTTTTTTCTTTCCACGTCATTTCAGGGTACCATATGCCGCGACTGTTGCTTGTCCATCTATTGCCACTGCTGTGTCATGTGTCAGATCAAACGAGAATTCGACTTCGTTTGCAAGGAGCAGTGTGTGTGATGTCCGAAACGAGTCACGATGATGGAGTGACGACGACAACGAGCAGTGCGTGTGTCCTGCACGAAACGACAATCATCGGCAGCGAGCAATGGGTTTACGGCTTGACACGAGACTTTATGATAGAGCAAGGTATATATAACGCCTGTGACAATTAATTAAGGAAGATCACGAAATGAGCCATGTGTAGGGGACCTCTAACGGAAGCATTGTGTACAAGGATCTGTAACACGAGACACCATGAATGGAGCAGTGTATACATATAGACGACCGAAGGACATCACAAAGGGAGCAGTGTGTATTGTGAAGACGTATTGACCCAATCTGTCCAAACAGAGGGTTTATAGTGTGCTGTACACGTTCCTGTGCAATCGTGGCATTTCATTGTGAAACCTAGCTCTGGTCTTGTTCAACGCTAGAAGAATACTTCGAAATTGTCATCTAGCTAATCGGATAACGTACGGTGCAGATTGTGTTCGGACTTGATGGTATACCTAATAATTGAATCGCTGTCGATGGGCTACTCTTTGGTATACAGTTCCGGCCAATACCATTGATATTTCGAAGATCCCGATTCCATGCATATAGAGAGATGTGGTTGTATTAAGTCTTGAAATGTATACATTAGAATACGTTCATTGTTTTGTGTTCCCTTCAAAAACGTGAACTTTTGTATACGACTACTATTTGTGCAATAAATATCTTACATCATTTTTTGTTTCCCGTTAATTCGCCGGTAAGATGAGACGACATGGCTCTTCCGTCTTTAGTTTCGTTTTACTGGGCTAATGACTTTACCATGGCAATTTGATCACACACTGTAAAAGTCTTGTTTTCCTTTGAAATACATCGCAAAGTGGCAAAGTTTTGTAGGCGCACCCCACCCCTCAATACATCTACATCTGAGGTGTGCCCCCCCCTCCCCCCCCCCGCCCGTCGTAAAATAATGGGCGGACTCTGCAGTCATTTCGCCTCTCCCCTGCCGGTCACAAGTTTTCAGTCAACCCCACCCCACTTTTCAAATTCCTAGATCCACCCTTTATCATGTATAATGATCTGGTGACATCCGTTCACTACAGCCATTCCTGCGTCATTCCATCTTTATTCCAAGGTTTCTCCCCTGTGTGCACAATGTGGGCATAAAACGCCAATCTATCTAGTTGAACAAATTAAACGTGGTCTGCTCCCAACTTGAATATAGGACTGGAGCTGATGTCACTGGACTACATCCATCCATCCATCTATCCACCAATCTCCTATTCAGGACGATTATCTGCTGTTTCTATTCGTCATACAGCCATCTTCCTAATCCTCCCAGTGGCGGATCCAAGAAATTACAAAGGGGGGGGGGGGGGGGGAGGGCACAATTTATTTATTAAGTACTATCCGAGGGGCCGATCCAATGAGAAACCTAATTGGTGCGACCGGGGGTGGGGGAGGGGGGGGGGAGATGCAATAAGAATAGTGACTGCGCCCCCTTCTTCAGAGAAATGGAGGACACGGGCTACTGATTAGACAGGGGGGTCCAGGGGGGTCCGAACCCCCCCCCCCCCCCCCCGCCACCCTTTTTTGTTAGAAGATTGTGATGTTAAACACAAGAAAAGCGCACTTTCCCACACGATGATGTTATTAGCTATTGCAATAATAATAATGTGCCGGCAGGTCTCAACTGCCTCAACCAGATGAAAGCTTTCGACAGGGTCGACTGGAATTTTCTGGTTCGAACGTTAAAATGTTTGGGCTTCGGGTCAAATTTTGTTAAGTGGATACAAATAATGTATACAGAGATCTTCAGCGCCGTACGAAACAATGGTCATGTATCGGAATTTTTCCAGCTCGACAGGGGCACCAGACAAGGGTACCCCTTAGCCCTCTTTTTATACACGCTAACGGCGGAGATTTTTGCCGTAGCCATACGAAAGGAACCCATTGTTGTTGGTATACCTCTCCCCTTTAGCAGAGTAGCCAAGATAAAACAATACGCAGATGATGCCACAGTTCTTACATCCAAAGTGGCGTCAATTGAAACTATATTTTCGATATGTAGAGTGTACGAGTAGGGCTTCAGGGGCTAAGATTAATACAGAAAAAACAGAGGGGTTATGGGTGGGTTCCCTAAGAGAAAGGAAAGACCGCCAACTAGACTTAAAATGGTCTTCAGAATCGGTAAAGATATTAGGATTTCACTTTGGGAATATAAACAAAGATGTTAGCAACTGGCAACCCAGAATTAAGAAATTTAAAACGATCCTAAACTTATGGAAGCTCAGGAAGATAAGCTTTCAAGGTAAAGTAATCATTTTAAATTGCCTAGCATGCTCCAGTATATGGTACTTTACCTACATTATTCCCTTACCGGAATGGGCATGCAAAGAATTAGAAGCAGCAATGCTAAATTTTTCTTGAGTGGAAATAAACACCAGGTTTCCAAAAACCTAATATATAGTGAACCATGCTACGGAGGACAAAATTTAATCGATATTTAGCGCAAAGTAAGATGTCAGTGTGTATTTTTTGGATCCCAATTAATGACAACCCCAAAAAGACGACTGGCAACTATTAGCTGGCCATATTATAGGTCAATACAGGGGTGCTTCTCTGGGAGAAAATATCTTAACGTTGCAATACAATTTACACAAAAATAATGTTGCAAAAATCCCAGTTTATTACGTGGAAGTACTTAAGGCGTGGCAGGATGTCAAAATTAAAAGAACACATGGCCACATCGGTGTATTTAAACATTATGAACCAACCGCTATTTTTAAACCCACTAATTAAACATCCCAATGGCAATTGCTTTTTCTATCCAGAATATTTGGAATCTGGTATCGTAAACATGTCTCACCTATGGGACGGGGTCTGCCTTTAGGGGCTCCGCGAGGTCGAGGCCGAGCCTAGCTTGGAAATTTCTAAGTGGAGGCCAGTTGCGGCGCATCACAAGCTCCTGGAGGCGGTCCCCAACAGTTTTGGCTATCGGCTTTATATCAAAGCCCTCAGAACAGACGGTGTTCTTATTTGGGGGAAGATAACCACCCTCTGGAAGATTACCGGTTTACCATACCGACATTATATAAACATACATACCGAGCCATTTGCCCATTTTGTCAGGATACCGTAGAGACCATTTACCATTGCTTTACTAAATGTAGTCACTTTATAAAATCAAAGGACCATTTTAAAACATTTTTCAAGAAACTCTTCAGGACTAGAAATGCACTGAATCCATTTACGTTATGCTTTGGCTTCACACAATCAGAACACGCTCAGGCCCCTCCAAATGTTATCACCTATCTCCTGAACTTATACAAACTTTCCGAATGGCTCTCCCGAAAGCTTAAAGTTAAAGGTAGAGTCTCCCCAATCTTGGACCAGTTTTAACAACGTTCTACATAACAAGATTAAAGACTATCATTTTTGTACTCAGAACACGGCTTATGCACGGACACTATTTCAAGACAAATGGAGCCGCAATAATTTTCTATGCGCAGTAGATAAAAACTTTAAAATGATTCACTTGGCCTCAGTTAACCCATATGACCCCATGAATAAGACCATGAATAAGATCACTTCCAAGCGCGCAGCGTGCCGCCCATGGTAACACTGTTCTTTATTTGATAATAGTTGATGCATTGTTACAACCCCAGGATCTACTTTTAAGATGCGTGTTTGTAAGGTCTACCAGAAGTACCAATAGGGAGCACTAGCACAGGAATAAAGAAATAACCCCCACTCCCTCCTGCCACCCATGCCCTCCAAACACCGCAATTAATTCCCGGTCCACCCCCCCCCCCCCCCACCCAACAGCCTCCCAATATAAAATGATACAAAAAACGTACACGAAAAATTACAACAAACATTCCCCGGTCTGTCGAGCCCAACCCCAATAATCCCCCGATATAATAAGGAAAAAAACTGTAACAGGTACTCCCAGTTTAGACGAACCCTTCCCTAACAGTCCCCTGATATATAAATGTATTCCTCATTATATGTTGCGCCTATAAGTTATATTCCCGAGTATAAACATCTCGATGTGACCCCATTTTATGATGGTTCTTTGCATTTATGTACCATGTTATCGAAATACTGGTTTGAAATAAACACAAATACCAAAAAAGTGGCTTATAATAACATGCCCTGTTCTATTGCATACACTGAGTGCGTTCGATTAGATAAATATAGATCGTTTACATTTCAAACGGTTTAACCGTTTCTAATGGTAAATATTGATTGATATGATAAGAGATCATAAGAGCCAGAATGCTTGGTGACGGTTGTTGCATGCCTTACCAATAGCAAATGTTATTTTTCATATATAAGCAGTGATAAGAACCGTTACTGATTTATTGTACAGCATTTTCCAGTCGCACTGGGTTTCTTGCGCTTGCTTTTGACATTTTCGGTAATTCGACCATGTCACTGGATCGGGCGGTCGACTTACCGCTTTCGGACCAAGATCATTGAACAGTTGTTATAAAAGCATTGGAAAGCTTTAACATTGATTTAAGGTCTCTCTACATTTTTTACGAATATGCCGAAGTCTAAGCAGAAGGGTCAAAAGCAAAGAGAGGATGATGTTTCTGTAAGCCAAGCGTTCTGTATAGCTATTTCTGCAGTTGTTTTCTTTAAAGAGTGTATTATCGCTCAGTGTTCGTAAATAATGTTGAACTTTCTATTATAAGACTTATTTGCAAATATTGGCTACAACAGAAAATATCATATCGATGACCGACTGCACCTGTAACACTGTTTATACACAGATAATACTTTCATATAAAGAAAATGACATTTTCACATATTTTCCTATATTTTCTTATGGTTAGCCCCGAGCACAGGCAATCGGTTTATGAGATGAAGTTCTACAGCCTGTGTATACCCTATATGTAGCCCCATGTAACGTTGTTGGGAAATAATGCCACATGTCTGGTCCATCAAATCCTGTATGGCATTTTACAAATACGTGTGGCGAGAACTTTTTGGGGTATGGCGATAGTTTCTAAAAGTATATATTTTACAACTTATCTTGTTATTTTGATTGAATTCTCTGTGATTACGACGATATCGTCTGTTGATTTTTTGAAGCAACACACAACTCAGTTCTATCCGCCACCTTGCTCACCCAGTGGAGAAACTGGGCATGCATATATATCGTTAAAACCATACCATTCGCTTAGTGACGCTTCATACACCCAGCTATTGACATGCAATAAGCGAAACGCCACCTGGCAAAAGCCGCTGGTGAAGAATGACTAAATACGAAATGCCGCAATAAACAAGAAGAAAGTCTCATTTCAACCGACTTGATAGTAATACGATACTTTGTTAATTCATATTCATAAATATGAAGTTTACGTATCAGAGTAAAAAATGACAAGGATTTGATGGATTATGCGATTAACAACACTTAGTCACCCGCAAAAACAAATCTTACACCTTCATTTTCTATATGAGGACATGAGACTGTTGTGCCGAGCAACAACTGTCTCATATGGGATTAACCCTATATGTAGCTTGTTATATATAGGGTATATATATATGTTAGCGCCATATTGCGCATATGCGCCTCTGTGCTCATTCTCTTTAAATGCTCATTCAATATGGCATGGTGAGCAAACATAAATATGCTTGAAAATAACATCAAAAATACTGATTGTTTGACAACATAAGTAGCAAATGAGCACTGAGGCGTATATACGTAATATTGCACTAAACGGTCACTGCCAGATGGCACCACTTTTAGTACATTGGCATATGAGTGAACCGCCATATTTATTTATCATTGCACACAGCATGAAAGTTGAAGCAGTGGACTAAATCACTTTTATCAGTTGGCTGCCGTTTAAGTTGGCCGCCGATTAAGTTGGCCGCCGATTAAGTTGGCCGTGGGGGAGGCAAATGGTGTGTTTGGACTGCTAGATGATTTAACTGTGAAGGGGAAGGGGTGTAGGCCTCATATGTAGCTGGGTAATAGGAGCCTATCTCGCTAATTCAGGTAGGCAGCCATCTCATCTGACCTTGGGATGCCCAACCCTGTATTTGCCCTGCTGGAGCTGATGTCACTTAGTTGATGTGGCTGATGCCACCACCCAGTGAAGCCCTCTCCCGTTGCTTACCTCAGCCACCATATTTCAGCTGATTAATGATAACAACTACCAACCTCAATCCCTCTTCACCTGGGCATGCCTCTACCCCCTGAAACATTGACTACCAAGCCCTCCACACCATACCCAACACAAACTTTACCCCCTAATCCCACCGGCGGTCAAATCAACTAGAGGTCAGAATGGGTGTAAACTATTGTTTCCCACCATAATTTTAAGCCCTGGTTAGGGGAAAGTCAGGTAATGTTGATCAGCACACAACTTCTATCACATGAGACTATCCTATCCTATCCTTTCTCTTCTAGCTAATCACATTTGAATTTGTGCTACAATGAAGGGCAAATATTTATTATTTATCAGCATTATGATGTATGTCGAAGGAGAGTTTCAGTAAAAAAAATCAATACTGTAACCTGTTTGGTAATCTGTTTTTGTAATCTGTCGGATCAGGGAAGTGGCTGCGACGTCCCCCATCACAGATATGCCTACCTACCCACCTATAACTGAAGTTATGATCAGCCTACATTAGCATTTCTGTTTTAAAGTTTATGGGACAAAAAACTTGTCTTATATGTTAAATTCTAGAAGGATATTTATTTTTGTGCGATATTAAGGAAATAAAATGATCATATTTAGCCCTTAAGCATTATATGGTGGGTGT
Source organism: Arenicola marina (assembly GCA_964019135.1). Lineage (NCBI taxonomy): Eukaryota > Metazoa > Annelida > Polychaeta > Arenicolidae > Arenicola > Arenicola marina. The sequence continues at coordinate 36,873,188 of OZ025248.1, forward strand.
AAATGCGATCAGTCAGTTGGGCAATATCGATCAGCCATATGGCCTAGCCCTGGTTTACATATATATACATACTAGTCTAGCGTTCGTAGTAATAAACGAACAAATCACAGTATGACAGTATTTTGTTTTATACGTCAAATAGTAGCAGGCAGAAGGTAGACATTGGGCAGAAATAATATCGATAATCATATTGACATAAATTGAGACTGGGAGCTACGGAATATCGGGAGATATATGTTAAGGATATTTAAACCCTGTGCAATTATTGGGCATCCAGTACAGAGTACTCAAATTGCGGCTAAAGCACGATATGAACGAATATCAGTCCAGTAAAACTAAGGCCCAAGCTCATACATTGATTGAATAAAAAAAAAAGGGTTGATTGAGTTTAAAAAAGGGGCTGTTTCCCGTCCGTTGTTCGTCATTTAACGTATTACTACTACCTTCAGTGGATAAAATCTGCCTGACGTCCTGGTTGGTTTATAGAATTGACGTGTAGACCGCTTAACTATACTGTAAAATTGGATCAAAGATCAAAAAGATCAAATCAATTCAAATAGGCAAGGTTCCCCGGGCAGAGTTCGTTCTCTTGCTACTAATGGGAAGTTGTGGACGCAAGACAGTACGGGATTTGTTTGTTTTGATGACGGTTCGGGCGATAAGGCGTTGGGAGAAATATTATTACTGTTGGCACCAAGCCAGGTAGCCCGCCGCAGGCGATAGTATGCCGCGGGATAAGGTGATAAGCACCCAGCGGTTGTGTTGCCACATGCGATAGCTTTGACACATCTAAGAGCGGCGGCTGGATATTAATAGGTTCAAGGCGGCTACTGGTGCCAATGGGCTCTTGCATGCCGCGGCATAGTGGGACAGACAGCTTCATTTATTAGTATAGATGGTAGCACAGCTAGACAGATCCTGCAATACTGTATTTGACTATGGATACAGGTGGATCCAGGGGGCTCAGACCAGCCCTGTCTCTAGCTTTTTCAGCGGTGTGGACTCCTCCATGTGTTTTCTAATTAAAATTTACTTTTATTTACAGAGCTACACAAAAAATATTGTTTCGTCACAAACTGATTGAAATATGCTGACCTTCCCCTAGTGCAAAAATTCTTAATTTTTATGACTGATAACTCTATCACTAAATTTTATTGCATGTAGCTTTCTCAGCACCCCTAAAATGGTGCGATAAACCGCGATAAACCAGTGAACTGCACATAAATCTGTGACAGATATGTAGTTTACATAGCTTCCAAATTACAATGAGCAGTCAAGCAAACAATATTTTTTCTGTCAGGTTTACCTTTATATTTTAAGCCAATGTTCGAGTTTTGTTTAATGTCAATGCTAATTTATTATCTCAGTGTGTACTATGAAGATTTTGTATGCAGTGTATCGATTAAGTGATATTTATATACCATGTATACAGTTTTGTTAAGTTACTTTTTTTCTACCATATTGACTTGTCATTGTACGTTGACAATATTATAATCTTGTCAACGTTAATGTATTTTACAGGATGACGATACAATGGCTCAGGCCACACAAATGACTCAGGCAGAGAAAGTTGTGGGTGCATTAAGCGATAATGACGTGCAACAAAAGGTATACAAATTGATTACCGGTACATATGATCAATGGAGGGTACTTTGATAATTTTGGGAATCTACATACAACAACACCTACTTGGTGATAGTCAACAGTATTTATATGAGTAGCTATATTCCGCAGTGCCCTTTAAACTACATTACTAACACTGATTTAGCGACAGGTCCAGGTGATAAATAGAGGAAATTTTTAAAAGTAGACCTGCTGAAGTTTTTGTCCAGTCCAACGTTTGGCTGGTAAAAAAAAGCATTCTGGCTGATATTCTGTTGCAAGTTCTGCTGTAGTTGTACTTCACATATAATTGTCTTCCAACCAAATTACCTGGTTGTCATAATGCGATACCTTGGGAATGATTTCATCATGAAAGATATACTGATGGTACTTAGCATCTACCCCTAGGTAAATGACTTGGTGGGCTATCTGTTAATCATGCACCAGAAAAAGTACCCCATCAAGCGGCAAGGTGAGTTTACTATCTGTGGTGTCCCAATGGCAAGTCTGTGTCCGTAACATTTAATAAAACATCTTATTGTCTGCCGATAACATGGGGGTGTAGTGGTTTGGTTGTTTGTTACGTGTATCAAAGAGACAGACAGCTTCAGACCGATTCAGAGCCCAAAAAATAACTACCGATATATCAAACAGTAAAGATTATGGAAACATTACCTTTGTTTGTTTTTACTTTAATGATATGCTGATCAGTTTAGGGGCCACTTGTTTGGTTTGCACATTTTTGTTGACTGACCTCTTTCACACTGGAAATTGTTTAGTGTACATGTATCTAAGACACACGGGGGGCCTACCTGGTATAGTGGTTAACCGCAATAGGTCCTGGGTTTGATCCTGGGCACCCAAGCTGAAGCTTCATGCTTCATGGTCCCAGGAGTTTCTTTGGTCCAGTTTAGCCCGTGTGTGTATAAAAGCGCGTAAAACACCTGTATGTACTTCAGATCTAAACTAAAGAAACGACCAACCTTTTATTCGCCTCTTTACCTCTCCATCGGCATGACAGTCGGTTGACAAGTGTTTTGTACTTGCAGAATCTCTATTGCTGTTGAATGTTGTATTCCTGTGTTTTTGTAGATATCAACAAGGTTGTGTTAAAGGAGCAGTCCCGAGGGTTTAACGCCTTCATGGTAAAAGCCAAAGCCAAGCTACACGAGGTTTGTACATCCTGATATCATTCAGAAACGCTTCTTACCTAGTCTTCTCTAACTAATAGTTCATAACTTCAGTTCTGATAAAGGTTACTTCCTCTAAAGATATCCGCTTCGTTACAAACTATTTCATAGAAGCAATTTAACTTCATCGGCAGTTTTATCCGGACGTGAAACGAGGCTGTCGCACATATTGAACCTACAGCCTGCTGCATTGTCTTGGTGGGTTCTCATTACAGCTTAACCCCATGGTTTACTCCACGGCTATGCTTGCATTAATTTTGACAGGTTTTCGGGATCGAACTGGTCGAATTGGACAGCAAACAGAAAAGTTACATTCTAATCAACGAACTGGAAACGGAAATAGATGATCCACATTTATCATGGTGAGTTGTTTTACGGTTTATAAATGAAAAGGGAGATCTTCATTAATCAGGATCAGTTGGTGTACAGTTAGTTGAAGATCCGTTTTTATGAGCCAGTAACTTGCACGCATCATAATTACCGGTAGTCTGCCTTCGCTCTTACCGGAGAATGAAACTGAAACTGAAACAGTTTGGTAAAGTAGTGTGCAGCCGATGAAAGGTATTATTAATTCTCCTATTAGAATCGCCGCCGCCGAACACACAACAACCTGTTGTCTAATGCCGTGTACGAATGGTTGTGAGAGAGCCATCGCGAGTCTACATATTGTTAATGGACATTAAAAATAACCTAAGTCCGCTACAGAGTGATGTCTGGCCATTAGATCTACCCAGCGCCCTGCACATTGGCGCTGCTGGTCCCTAAACATTATTGCGTCTACAATATGTATTCAAGTTATGTGAAATCACAAACCAATTTCAAAGGGTGGAGTTATGCACACAGTGAAGTGTATTTCATATACATGCGACTGTTCCGTACGTCACACTGATCTTTATTTAGCCTGGCGCGACTTTGATATTTCTGTCATCTATTTTTTTTCTGTAGCTACCGTAATAGATCTCATTTATCCGTCGTCTTTGAAAAACGCTTGAAATTATTTCTCAGAAATATATTTCTGTTTTTCTAGAATTAAGTGGAATATTTAACATTAATGTTCATCATCTAAATTACATTCAAGAGATATATCTTAAATAGTCCAAATTGATGACAATGTAGAGAGTTTGATAGCAGGAACAAGTTCTTATCGTTCTTATGACGACGCCATCTTGACGTTGAGTAAACACCAAATATTACCCATAGTTCATAGCGCATGCAGTGGCGCCTCACTGTGGACTACTCTGAAGTCGTGTGTGACTTATTTGCGGTGTTTTCCGTCTTCCTTCAGGCCTCCTGAAGACAACGCCACGATGGGTCTGTTAATAATAGTCCTCAGCGTCATCTTTATGAGTGGAAACACCATCGAAGAAGGTGAGTACAGATTATGGGTGGAAACACCATCGAGGAAGGTCAGTACAGATTATCAGTGGAAACCCCATCGAGGAAGGTGAGTATAGATTATGAGTGGAAACACCATCGTGGAAGTTGAGTATAGATTATGAGTGGAAACACCATCGTGGAAGTTGAGTATAGATTATGAGTGGAAACACCATCGTGGAAGGTGAGTACAGATTATGAGTGGAAACACCATCGAGGAAGGTGAGGACAGATTTCGAGTGGAAACACCATCGAGGAAGGTGAGTACAGATTATGAGTGGAAACACCATCGAGGAAGGTGAGGACAGATTTCGAGTGGAAACACCATCGAGGAAGGTGAGTACATAGTTTGTCTTGGATACATGATGCCACGTGTATGTCACGTGTCAGTATCATCTTGTGGAAGTCCATGTATCGTTATCAATGATTTAGTAAACAATTTATCGCAGCTTTCATAAATAGATTTGATATATCGGCTTAATAAACGTTCAATGATTGTAAATATATATATATATATATATATATATATATATATATATACAGATATAGTTACTTGGCTTAAACAGTTCCTTTTTCTTTATTTTATCTCCAGACAAACTGTTCCATACCCTAAAGAAACTCGGAGTTGACGTTGAGTGAGTATTGTATCCCCACTTTGATAAACAAAGATTTGGTAGTCTTCAATAGCTAGCATCTCTAACGTTAGTTACCATGTACGCCAATATTACATTTCGTGGGCTAGTATTACTCACGCCTACCATGTACACCAATAATACATTTTGTGGTCTCAATAGTTTTAGTTATTAACTTCACATGACGCTGTTACATTTAAATAAATACGTCAATTAAGTATGGCACAGACGGACGTTTGGAGACATGTGGCGTCATGCTATTTTCTTGTTTACAGACATCCGCATGAGGTGTTCGGGGACGTGAAGCGGTTCTTAACCCAGGAGCTGGTAAAGCAGGGATACCTCCAGTACACCAGAGTGGACCTCTCGGACCCTCCGGCCTTTAACTTCACCTGGGGCCCGAGGGCTAAAGCAGAGACGTCACAAAAGCACGTATTGGACTTTGTTTGTCAGGTGGGTAGACCTTTATATAGATATATTATGTAATAATTAAAAAACAAAATAAAATCCCAACCAAAAATGACATTAATAATGAAAATATTGATCACTGCCTGAATAAAGAACTATTCATGCCAGGTTTTTTTTTATCGGAATAAACTTTTGCAAATGGTTTTGAATGGCAATGTCGTTATATCCCTGAAAACATCATCTTTTAGTTCCATGTATGAATGTTAGCTTCTTTTCAACCGGGATTCGCCATACATCACCAAGCCCCACTTTTACTATTAAAGATCATCCTGAAAAAAAAGAACATCCACAAAAACCTTTGCCACGATTTTAGCTCTAAAAGCAGAAGCATCGATTAACGGGATGTGATTCGATAAACTAAGGAAAGGCGGATTTCGTGTGGAAATCCTCTGCGGGCGTCGTTAACAAATTGTTCTCATGTTTTCATGTCCCGATCGACTGCAATTTCCATTGCCGACTTAAGCATTAAAAAAAACGACCGACCCTTCGACCCTCTGACTATTCTGCCCTCGCTGCATGTCTTGAATGTTTTAATTTTGTTAATTTTGCTTTTTTCTACCGAACGACCGACCCAATTGTTGATGACAACGGACATGAGAAACAATTTAATAACGATGCCTTGATCATATAGTCTGGATTTGATTTGGGGCTTATAGGCACTTTCAGCCTTGCCATATAAATGTCTCATAGTAACAGATTAATGATACCTGTGTTGTCTGTTCTGGTATACAGGTGTACGGAGACAAAGATCCCACGGACTGGACCAGTCAGTGGCAGGACGTCCTGCGCTCCGAGGACATGGAGTCCGTGTCCGGATGAGCCTTCTGATCCAGGTGTACGGAGACAAAGATCCCACGGACTGGACCAGTCAGTGGCAGGACGTCCTGCGCTCCGAGGACATGGAGTCCGTGTCCGGATGAGCCTTCTGATCCAGGTGTACGGAGACAAAGATCCCACGGACTGGACCAGTCAGTGGCAGGACGTCCTGCGCTCCGAGGACATGGAGTCCGTGTCCGGATGAGCCTTCTGATCCAGGTGTACGGAGACAAAGATCCCACGGACTGGACCAGTCAGTGGCAGGACGTCCTGCGCTCCGAGGACATGGAGTCCGTGTCCGGATGAGCCTTCTGATCCAGGTGTACGGAGACAAAGATCCCACGGACTGGACCAGTCAGTGGCAGGACGTCCTGCGCTCCGAGGACATGGAGTCCGTGTCCGGATGAGCCTTCTGATCCAGGTGTACGGAGACAAAGATCCCACGGACTGGACCAGTCAGTGGCAGGACGTCCTGCGCTCCGAGGACATGGAGTCCGTGTCCGGATGAGCCTTCTGATCCAGGTGTACGGAGACAAAGATCCCACGGACTGGACCAGTCAGTGGCAGGACGTCCTGCGCTCCGAGGACATGGAGTCCGTGTCCGGATGAGCCTTCTGATCCAGGTGTACGGAGACAAAGATCCCACGGACTGGACCAGTCAGTGGCAGGACGTCCTGCGCTCCGAGGACATGGAGTCCGTGTCCGGATGAGCCTTCTGATCCAGGTGTACGGAGACAAAGATCCCACGGACTGGACCAGTCAGTGGCAGGACGTCCTGCGCTCCGAGGACATGGAGTCCGTGTCCGGATGAGCCTTCTGATCCAGGTGTACGGAGACAAAGATCCCACGGACTGGACCAGTCAGTGGCAGGACGTCCTGCGCTCCGAGGACATGCAGTCCGTGTCCAAATGACCCGATCCGGTTCCGGTTGCTGCAGCTCAAACATTGTGATTGCGCAAAGTGGTGCTCATCTTCACCGTGTTATTGGGCGGTGTGGGGAGTGGAAGGGGGCGCCGTAGTCGTGAGGCTGATGTGCCCCGGTGGCCGGTTCGAACCCCACCTGGGTTCTGGGGATCGTTCCATGCCTTCATGTCATTACCCCAGTGGTTCCTTGGTTGAGTTTTGTTCTTACTGACTACAGCAACGTGCTTACAGGACCAACCATCACTGAACGGTACAAAGGCCAACTTTTTCCGTTTTCATTCGCTTCGCCGTAACCCTGTTTGAATACAACGAGACGCAATTTGTTTATATAAATTTTATATATTCTATAAATACATGAATTTGTCGAATTTCCTGTCCTTTCCGTCGCGTCCTCCAGTTTCGCTCATCTGACATTTCCTACCCTTATCTCATGCACTCATCATCACATGAAGATCACAAGATATCATCCTGGGGATGGGGACTACCATCTGACGCTGACAGCTGCTGTACCGTTAGAAGAGTGGATGCCCCGTGGCGTGGCGCTCCTGTCGTCATGGCATTCTGTTGATATGGCGTCCAGTTCTTACATCGTCCAGCGACTCGCTGTCCGGCGTCTCTACTTACTATAAATCGCCAAATCGCAGTCTATTTCGACCGTAGTGACGCGTGTGCGGTCCGATAGTTCGACAAGAGCACGTATAGGTTTCTATGGTTTGTGGAAGGGATCTGCGCCATGTTGGATTTAACGACAGTTTGTTTGGTGTCCACCAGAATGCGCGCTATATTTGTCGACCCAAGACATTCTACGCCCGATGACGCTCGCGGTCTAGTTGTAGGAAGAATCAACAGCGTCCTAAAGTTGACTGAAGCTAGCGCTGCCCGGTATCTGTATCACTGTACATTGCATTGTCGATACCATGGTTGTTATATGTTAATAAACGTATCTGTTTGTATCCGGCTCTCGTGTCAACTATGCACACCGGTCTGGTAGATGACTGAATATATTAATCTGTTGAAGTCAACGGAACTTTTTTGGTTTTCAGACGATCTATGAGTCAATTAAGTGCGATAAAGCGCTTGAAACTCTTGTAAGACATCAAATCCAAGATCCAGGTACATGTGCTTCAGTGAAAGGCTAAGATCTAGGTCATGTTCGCTGGAGACCCGCTACTGGTAATACCATAACAGTGGCTTCTTGTTATGGCGAAAATCGCCATAATGTCGGTCAGTTCTGTTTGTGTGTGTGTGTGTGTGTCTGTCTGTCTGTCCGCGCGATAACTGTCGAACATTTGCAGCTATCGTTGTCGAACTTCGCCAACAGATGCCAGAAGTCTAATCTCAGGTCAAGTTCGTTGCCGGGTAGAATCGGTCCTACGTCAACGTCACAGCTAGAGACACAAAATTAGTGGCTATATAATTAGCTCCTAAATATCTTTTTCGTTATCGCTATCAAATTTTACGTAAGAGCAATAGTTTTCACGCTACAGGCTTTGGAAATTTCAAAATTTTCGTCACAATTTTTTTTCCTTAAATCTCAAAGCGATTGTCACGAGACTTTGCAGGGACATTAAGGGTTCCACTCAGGTACCGTATGTAAAAAATTATAGTGATTCCATCAATAGTGTCCGTTTCCAAGGCGACGAAAGTCTCCATTATGAGCCAATGGAAGTATTTGTCCCCCGATTTCGACAACTTGCCATACAGGTATCTCAACGCCGCTTGGCAGGGTCATTCGGTCCGCTCCCTAGATATATTTTGCCAAAAAAGCACGGCGATCGAACCCGCAGTATTCGTTTCCAAGGCAACGGAAAATCTTATTATGAAAGATACAAATTTTGCTTTTTTCCATGTTCGGTGCAGTTAAAATGCACATAGCCTCACGCTTCTTGGTACAGGCTACCTAGGGGTCGGCCTTATCAATTATGTGCAAGATGAATGCAATCGGACGGTTCCTTTTTGTTTCCATAGCAACGCAAAAATGGCCCAATGGTAAAAGATAGGACATTTTTGAATTTACCATAGAAACCGATAAGCCACGCAACTCATCTTTGACACAAAGATTACTTAAGGTTGTATCTTAAAATTGATTACATTTCAGCAACCTGGGTCAAGGGGCAAGGTCGTGTCGTTTACTATTGCAAATGTCGAGTACTCGGTTGTAGCCCAAAAACTAAAAGACATCTGAGCACCAAACTTGCCCTGGTGGATAGGGGTGACGTAGCTTATGCCAAATCCAATCTCAGCTTGAACCCGGAGTGCGCAACGTAACGGTGCCAGAGCGCCTGGAAGTTGGAGGTTCGAACCCGACTTTTAAAATTTTTAAGCTATCGCCCTCCAATATTTACCACAGACTTGGGCATAATTAGGACCTTATGTTTAAAATTGTACTAAAATCGGACTTGTGGTTATCACGTAACGGGTCATTTCAATTTAAAATGAACGAAATTCACGGTGCCCTCAATATTGACTGTACAAATTGTATGAGGAATTGTATCGCCCTTCAGGAAAAATTATGGTTCAAATTCGCCTTGTTAACACTTTTGCGTAAATAGACAAAAATACTATTGCAATGGTAAACTATACGGCGTTTCTGTTCGCCTAACGCGACTCCCCTCTCGCCGCCCCCACCCCGGCCTTCTCCATGCCCGCCAATACACACACGCATTCTGGCTTTGATGCGCTTCACTGGCGCACACTCCTGCCCTTATCCACACCCACCCCCTACCTTACACCCCTACCCTGTGTATTGCTCACCGGGCGGCTGCCGTTCTGCTGCTTGCTGCATGGTGCTCTTACCGTGAACCGAGAACCGACTTCCCCCCGCGCCCGGCCCCCGCGGGCCCCAACTGAGGTTGAGGTGACAGCGATTGCATCAGCATGGAAAGCTACGAAGCGCTGTAATTCCCTTAATAATCGGCCCAGAAGATCCCGGTTTTATTTATAATGTGCAGCGAGACGACCCCCATGCATCAGTCATGCGTCATCAAACGTCCATCTGAGCCATACAATCTCAGCCGCCAGGGTGATATGCCTTGTTTGATTATGACTACAGCGACTCAAGACGAGAAGTGCACTCCCATCGCATTTAAACTTATGGGTACGTGCTAGTTGTCGCGTAGGCCTGATGCGCATCTTATAAAACTTAGATCAGTCAATAATACAGAAAGCCAAATATGTATGTGTGGGGCACATGCACAGCGATATTTTTGGTACGTAACAATGCGCGCTCCAGGCTTGACGCAATGCCAGATCTGTCGTAATGCATAAGAACCAAATGTTCAGATTATAGGCGCAGCGCAAATATTCTCGCGATCTCCCGGCAGATGGCGTTCCTCTAACTTGAGGAACGAGCGCCGTCTACTGAGAGAGCGATATACCTATTCTCGTTGTTCCTTTTGGAGTACAGCGTATCGCTCAATTGAAATAATGTTATTATGCGCGGCTTTCTTAGTAAAACATGATAGTGACTTAATTGGTGCAATCCTCGAATGGAACTGTTCGTTTTGATGTAGGCACCAACATCAACATATTGTGACACACCTGTGGCCTGTTTCACGTATACAGTTTATCCGGCTACGGGGCTTAGTCGACTAAAGTCGCCCATCATTTACATGGTAACTTTAGCCGACTACGGGGCTTATAGTCTTAGGCTAAACTCCCTTCCTGGGTGTTATAGCCATTGTCCAACAACAAGTTGATGGCCAGTGTTCGATCAGCCTATCGTTGAGTATGCCCTGTACAGAACCTTCTGATATAAGGAAGCCTTGCACCCAGTGGAAAATGTCGGGGAATATACGAATGTCATAGGATTCACTAATTTATTTACATGTGACAGAAACTTCAAGCGTTGAATGAAAAGTCAGTATAATGTACATTAGTCCGGAAATACACCACCAACCTCATTTGTTATGTATGCACTCATTTTATGTATGACTCCTGTTTTCGATAGCAGCATGCTGGAATAATTGTGATTTCACGCTAAAAAAGATATGGTTTAGTAACCATTTGTGAAGGCAATTTGGGACCCGGCTTAACAATATCACCCCTTAACGGGTCATATTGAAATCCCGGTGTCTCAGGTCACTATTAAGCACATGCAGGTTAAACTATACCACATTATATGGCCTACAGCCACTACAAGTAACTTATTGATTTTAAGGGTGATAGATTGTACGAGGAACCGCCGGAGGAGTACAAAAAGAAGTTTCTAAATGCGCCGGCGAAGAATTAAATAGTTAAACTCGAAGTCTTTTCAACAACAATTGCTTTCCGATATTGAACATCCGCTTCCGGTTGCGTCCCACGTGTATCCGAACAGCTCCATATCCGGTCGGAAGACACCAAGAAGTCCCTCGAATAACTCCGGATGCTCCTTCTCAAATTCCTGTAGCAAAGCGTCATATTTATAAACGGGCGAACTTGGAAATTCCGGCGACGATGAGTTATAATTTCGGTTGATGTGTCCGCTCGGGAGATTGGCACTCCAGCCGAACCGCTCATTCAGTGAGAGGACGTCCCGTTGGCTAGACTCCGCCCTGATGATGACGTCATAGTACAGGATACACGGGGCCGAGGTTGTGTAGTAAGGCATCCAGTGTCTGTTGGACCGGCCATCGAGGACCTCCTCCACAAACTGCGTGAAATTCGGATTCGCCTGGTGTTTGAAGATAACCTCATAATAAGCCGACACAAACCTCTGAAGCGGGTGCCGAACCTGAATAATCTTGGTGTAGTTGCGGAATAGGCGTATGGCCTCCGCTAGGGGTACTCCGCGGATCCTGTTAAAGCTCTCCAGACGTTGAATCCCGCTCTTTCGGATATCGGAATAGTCTAGTCTCGGCAGGATTCTGGTGTCGGGCCCCTTGGCAGCTCCTTTATTCTCCGCCCGGTTGACCCGACCGAAGTACACATTGAGGGACTGACTGCCGACCTTCAACAGGACACAGAACATTAGTTTCCTCTTCGGGTTGATGTAAAGGATTAGGCCGTCCTCGTAATCCTGGCTCTGCGCCTCCCGTTCTCGCGGCGTTAGCGACTCGCATACACGCCTCGCATTCCCGGCTCGGGTATCCACTGAGCAGTATAGTCCATTAACTGTAGTAGTATTGTCGTACGGCTTGGTCACGGGCGTCCTTGGTTCCGTGGTCACCGCCGTGGTTACGCCACGGCGGCTCACTCTATACGACTCCACCACGGGCAGCGTTAGCATGCTCACAGTCGTCGACTTGTCGTCGTCGCTTGGCAACCGTGTCCCGGGGAGCAGTAACTCTCCGCCCGGCGTCTCACGCGAGCGTTCGGCCTGAAGTCTCGTTGATGTCTCGACGGCGGGAGATTCACGCGTGACGTTAACAACCCAGCGTGTTCGCCCCGTCTCGGTTGTATTGAGCCACGGAGACACCATCGCGTCCACTACACCTTCATAACGCCACATATAGACCATGTACACACCGAAGAGGCACAGGAAGACGGGAACAATGGAATGATAAGCTGACGGCAATCCGCAGCGAGTCAGCCGGTTGGCCATGGTCCGGGCTACAGGGCAGACAACCTTCTGATATTCGCTCGTCTGGTGCTCGTTCAATTATCGCGTATCAGTAATTTCCAATTAAATTTTTCGTTAATTTGCAAAGGCTTTTCTTCACCTCAAATCGATGGCGATCGATACACACCAAAACCTCGGGTAGTCGGGTAGTCGAGATTCGCTATGGGTATGACTATATGACGTCAGTCCAACACAATCATATGGATCTCCGTCAGCAATTAAACGGCAAACCAGAACAAATGATGTTGACATGACAATGGCATCGGCAACCAGATTATAAATGGAATCGTCGGCTGCGATAATTTCGATCAGCGTGATGTTACTAAACGAGAATTCCAGTCGATACGTTCTAACATCCATTGTTCTTGGATCGATGTGGGTGGACGGCAGGGGGGATATATTTTGAGTGTGGGGGGGGGGGGGGGGAGGGGGCGGCGGGGGCGAGGCGTCGCGGCTTTCAACTCGTCACAATGAGCTAATAGATATCCTTGCGACACTGCATGTGGTCTGATCTAAATGAATATCTAAACCATATAACCTTTATTTAAGACCATATAGGTGTAAACAATGTCTGTACTCCCTAACCCCACCCTGTCCCTCAACCTGCCCTCCCACCCACCTTCAGACCCAAATCATTTAATGCTGAATGCAATTCCATAGAGGATATAAACCTTTCCCTCATATATAAAATCAATGTGGATGGCAGTCAGTGGCGGATCGTTTGTCAATCCATTGGGAACACTCGCTAAAGCGATATCAACCCACAGAGAACGATTTTCCAATCATCACTCCAAAGCAAATTATAATTCCTATCCCCGGCCTTTTATTGATTTTGAATTACCTCCGCACGAGAAAATGAGAGAAAAAATCCTTGCTCTGCCCTGTAAAGACTGTCGCGTCACAATAATATTCTAATAAGGTTAATGCGTTTAAAAATTAAAATAAAATGGACGGAATAGTATATATCACATTTTTGTATATGTTACAATCGTCTTGTATATAATATATGCATGTATATGTAACCTCAAATGTATAAAAAAAAAAACTCAAGCGTAATAAATTGTTAACCTCCTCAGGCCGCAAATAAGATGAACAGTGCTGCTTCTAATGTAATAACCAACCACAAACGTAAAAACTGTGTTTGCGTCAATGTAATATTTAAACAGTTTCTTTTTTTACCGAATTTGCTGGGGAAATAGCTATATATATTTGAGGTGAACCGCGACATAAGATTCATGTCATACGTGTATTCACATGCTCGATGTGATGTCTTGGCGAAGCGTTCACTGCCCAAGTGATCGGTGCGTGGTTCGAACCCTACATGTCCAAATATCGATATTGCCCAGTATGCATCTCCCGTGTGTCGCTGCCGGAGATATGGCTCCTCTCTTCCTTGGCCTATGGACCGATATGAAATCCGCAGAGTACAGCCTCGAGCGTAAATCATGCAATCAGGTTTTAGGCGCTAAAACCATGAAAACGTTGACGGGTGGAGAGTACGTGGACGCAGCAAACGAAGCATCGATGATTGAACACGACATGTCTCTTATAACATAGCCAGGTTATTGGTGTAATGATGGACTTATTATCATTGTCTGTCCGCTATACCAGCCCACCCGCATCATAACGTTCCGTGTATGCGTGACCCGCGTACGCATTCTGGGGGCGCGATCTGAGCAGAGTGCGGCATCCTTCACAGCGCCAGCAGAACGCGATGCCCCCGACCCGCCGCCTGTACATTGAAACCGTAAGTTAACGACCCTCACCGCTTGGCGGCGCCACCGAGGTCGCGTTTCCGCATTTGACATAGACCTTTCGCTTCTTGTTCTGTTGCAAATGCACTACTATCTCTTCGGTGCGGCACTCGATCAACGGCGTATCCGGAGAGTTGAGAATGGCTGAATAGCTCGGGCCCCTGAGGGGGGGTAGCCATGTCGCGTGTCGATTTTAAGAAAAGGTCCATGTCGCCTGTCGATTTTAAGAAAAGTTCCATGTCGCGTGTCACTAAGTGTTATGTCGCATGTCGATTCTAAGACAACCCCAATGTCGCGTTGTCGATTTTAAAAATCAGCGTGTCGCCGTGTCGAAAAAGCCCCTCTGGGCCCCTCTAGCTGCGGGGCGGAAAATATGAGGAATGGCGATGTTCGCCTTTAACCGCGTTCTTAATTTTCACAAGGGCCCCCCGAATAGCCTGGTGGTAAACACGTTAGGCTTGTTTTGGAAGTTCTGCCAGGCCATCCAGCGTGCCGGGGTTCGCGCCCCGTACTGTGCGTAAGTCTGTGCACCCCCCCCCCTCCTCCACCCCATCCCTTGGCTTGATGTTCATTCAGCGAAATGACTTAACGACCAATATTTTAACCAAGTGGGGATCTGTCTACTGTGGCACAGACACTGTTAAGTGCGCGAAAAAAATGCGTGTGTACCAAGAAATAAAACCATAGTTCGAAACGTCTATTTGCTAATGTATGGACAAATCTTATTGCCCTCTGAAGGACGAGTGAAAAGATATTTGTTGTTATTGGCTGCGGATAGCAATTGTTTCCCTCGTGCAGATTCCGCCATTGCTTAAACATTTTCACTTTTCACTCAATTGACGATGATTACGCAGCCTAAAGATTAGACATATGGTGATCAACGGGACATGGGAGGCGTGGACACTTCAGCTCGTCTTCAATGGAGCAGATGTCTCAGTTAAGCGCCCCATGCCCCCCACCTCCCCTTAATCCTCCTGCGAGCCCCTTACCCGACCCCCCGGCCCCATCCCCACCCCACCCACGAGCCCCTTACCCGACCCCCCCCCCCCGACCCTCATTCCCACCCCAACTGGCGAGCCCCTTACTTGACCACCCCCCACCCCCACCTCTACCCCCACCCACCTCGCTGTCAGCCCACGCTGGGAGCCACAAATGAGTTGAACTTGAACCCGCTGGAAGAATCCTCTTAGCCACAGGAAGTAAGGAAAGATACACAGATTACCCTCGTAATCTCAACGGCAATCGTTGACTTTCTGCGGACCCCGAGGTGCACTGGCCCGCAGCTCCGGGCGCATGGTTGTCGTCTAAATCGCTCCGTGTGAGCCAATCAGAGACGCTTGGTTGACGAGCGGCGTCAAGCCGTAAAAACCCACCGTCTCCAGCCAGTCATTGCACATTAGCACATTAGGTGGTCCCTCCCCGCTGGACCCCTGCTCTCCTTATCCCTCCACCCCAACCCCCCTTGGCGCTATGTTAATTCTAGACACATAGAGAGATAACGGACACGCATCTTCCGCGAGACATGCCCGTGGCACCTGCCGGGGGCTGGAACTCATCCATGGGAAAAGTTTGTCGTTTAAATCTCGCCAGAGTCAGGATGCCGCATAAATTTCCCCTTCGGTTACGCGTACACACATGGGGTCGTTAGCGGGGGAGGGGGCAACTATACAAGGGAACAGGTAGAGTGGAGAGGGGCAGGGGGGGGGGGGGGGGCAGGGGGAGGGGGCGGAAGGATGCTCTCTTCATAGCTCGACTTAATAGATTAATATAACATATCTGCCAACATGGGACAGGGAATGTTAATCGCACTCGCATGTCTGGCAATCAGGGGTTCATTTTATGTCAAATTAATGCATTAATTTAGCCTTGAAGATATCCTCGCACATTTTGTCATTAATCACAAATAGTATGACCAATGTCGGTGAAACCTGTTCGAGAACATTTTATAATATGCAGCGTTGTCAATTAATGAAAGGCAGTCAATTAGTTATAAGCCAGCCTAAAATGGGAAACAAAGGTCCGCAATCATGATTGTCCTAAAATGAGTTCACAAATAGCATCGAGCGAGGATAACCCCATCACCCCATTACCCCCATCACCCCATCACCCACCACTCTATCACCCATCACCCCCCATCACCTCATCACCCCATCACCTCACCCACACATCATGTGGGGCGCATAATGGCCCCACGGCGCTAAGCTAAGATATATATTTATGAATAACATTCTTTGTTCAACACTTTGTATGAGGTTATGGGGATTGGCAGCACATTTGATTTGCGGAGAGATTGGGGGATTTCTGTCATATTTCACAAGCATCGCTGGGGCTGTGGACAAAGAGAAGGTTACTCGATTTAAATTTACAATTAACAACGCAAAAATAACATCACTTTTGATATGGCGCATAGCTATATTTAAATCCCCTCCCCCCCCCCCAACTCCTCCTTATCCATCCCCTCCCCGCCCCCATTGCCCGTCACTTCATCTCAGCTCTGAGTATCGATTCACCCACAATTGAGGGTTGTCAGAACTGTTTGCCTTCTTGTTTTCGTTTACACATTGATGCTGACTTAGGTGTGAGAGTGGCAGGAGAGGGCTGGGGGGGGAAGGCGGCGGCGGGGTGGGGGGTATAGGGCTGGCGTATAGGGGCTCTCGCCCCCCGTCGATGGCCTTGTACTGACGTAACTCCCTGTCACATACCTCATTGCCCTTCCCTCTGATGCCCCAGGGCGCCCCGCTATGCCATTATAACCCCCCGCCCCCGCCTCCCCCCCCGCCCATCCCCGCCTCCCCCTCCCCGTCCCTTTGCGCCCTTCACCCCCAGCCATACTCAGCCACGACCCAGCGGGCTATTTCTCGCCAGGGAAGCCGGTAGCGTCCAGGCGCTGTGGTAGGATGAATGACCGAATGAATGAATGAATGCATACCACAGACAGCGCCACCTACCTGCGAAACCTGTCAGACCGCACAGAGAGTGTTACGCCATAAGAACAAGCTAATCGATCCTGGTTAAACTGCAATCAGCAAGGGGTAGATGTTTTTTTTTAACCCGGCCGCTCCTCCACAACCCTTACCCCCACCCCACTCCCTATATACTCTCCCCCCAACCTCCCTCCGTAGGGGGTCACCAAGGCTCTCCCACTAGGACAATAACACAATCGCTGCCAAATCGTAATTCGAATCGCGACAGGCTGGACGCTTTACGTCTCCTATTCCGGTGATTGGCATCTCCAGGGTGCCCACTCCACCCATTGTCTCGGTGCAAAAAGACACCCCTGTATCTGTTTTCACCACCATGTATTTAATTCAACGGATACATGTATACATACCACTTGCGCCTCCACTTCACTTTCGAGCCCCGTCATTTTGGGTTCCAACGAGAACCTCTTATTTAGAGAGGGCCGCTGACATGATGACGTCATACTGACGTCATCGCTTTATGAGCCAAGCAGCAGGGAAGCGGAGTTCATCAAGTCAACAAACGTTTCTTTCCAAAAACCCTTGCGCTTTTCATGGAACGTAAATACGGGGGGTCAGTTTGTTTCCTTAAGTCCCAACTATAGTAATGTCAGTTTTTGGATCGTGTTTATAATTGCAGAATCTCGCCCCCATGATCCTAGAAACTAGCAAATAGGACCGGGTTAATACACGTCCTGGTAACACAAATCGTTTCTCGCTATTTTACAACGATAACAGAATGACAACGCAAAAGAAACCTTGTAATAATAGGTGTCACGGCGATTAATATGTTCAGTTGGTGCACCAAAGGCAGGGGCGGATCCAAGGCGGGAGATCTAGGAGGTCCCCCCCCCCCCTCTTTCGATTCTTTTTTACAGAGCCCCCCACCTCCCCGCGGTCGCAAATTTTCAGTAGACTACTCCTTTTTCAAATTCCTGGATCCACCCCTGCAAGGGTGACGACATTAATTGTGACTTACAGGGAAACTATAACATTCACAATATTATGCAGACTCTACAGAAGTCTGGGTTCTATGGGCTGGCGGCTACAGGAGGTCCGCGGCGCCCCACCCATAACGTGTCTGGGCGACCGCCTAGTGTCAGAAGTTTTTGGAGAACACCCTACAGACAAAGCAGACCCCACCCTGCTTAAAATCATGGATCCACCCTTGGTATGTCATATTTGTAAGGTTAACACTTGATAAAGTATTCAGCTTTGTTAAACGGTCGATGATTATGCGATAATGGCGCGCTAAAGCACCATGTCAGGTGGGTATCAGTCGACCGATAACGACCGCTTTGTGCTTCACCACTTGCCGCTTGGAAACCGTCTTTAACCAGCAGTTTTCTACAATGCCGTCCCCCCCCACCCTCTTTCTCAATCGCAATATCGCTCGCTCTCCCTCTCGACGGGCGATTTCAAGACTTCCTCCCCCCCCTCTCTCTCGCCCCCACTCGGTGTCACGATAAAAACGTCAACGTTTCCTTCTTCTAGCACCTCATCTGGTGCCGCTCTTTTTGCGCCCCCTATGACGTCACACTCATCGAGCGTCCTCGGCGGGACTTAAATTAGCCATGTGCAGTCACAGTGACGTCACAATGACGTCACAGTGAGGTAACGCGGCGCCTGCGCTATGCTATCATTTCACGGTTCGGTCGTTATCGGGTGTCCATATCGGCGGTCTTCAGGAAGAACCTTTGACAGCAGAGGCTAAGGTGTCACATGGAGCTAACCGTATACACCGGTACCATGACAACGATATTGATCAGTGGCCGTCAGGTAAAACTAGATGATAAACGAACGTATAGTAATCCTCATTTCATATTATCAACTGCCACTAGTTCTTATCATAGTGTGTTATGGTGTAATAAAATATATCATTTCCGTGACAATCTATGGGGCTCCAGAGATGTAGCTCGCGTCAGAGGCGGATCCAGAATGTTGGCAAAAGATGGCGCCAGAGAGTGTTCAAAGGACGACGCGTAGCTAGGGGGCTTGGGTGTAAAAATGACTTTACCAGTGGGTCTTTAGATACTAAAGCTTCGTTTGCAAACCTGCTGAGCTGCAGATCAATAGGTCATAGTTTTGTAGTTTTGGTATTGGTTGAAATGAAATCCCCACCTCTTCTCCTGAATCCGTGGATCCCCCTCCATCCAGCGCCTGGAACTCACGTCCAAGCCGGAAGGATGGCAGCCGAGCTAGGTGTGTGAGAGCTTGATACTGTGATGTGGATCACATGGCGCCACTTACCACTTACTTAAGTCAGTTGAAAACCGCTTTAAATAGCGGCCAAATGGCTACAACACGCGGTCGCCTGCTTAACCGGTGGTTGCCTGCCACGCGTGCGTCGCCGGGAGAGACACGCTAGACAGCCCCACCTAGCGGCCAGCAATCAAGAGTATCTGGTCTCGACGGCCACGTGCGATCATCATTCTGCTGCGACACCAGCCGCGAGCCGCCAATAAACCCCCACGGCGAACATTGGATGTGAGACACCTGGTTCTTCCAGGCTGGGCTGTTAATTGGTCCGGGACTGGACGCAGTTGTTCCATGTTTGCAGGCCTTTAACCATGTTAACATAGCGAACCATTAGCCTAGTGAGTGACCTTCCGAGATATAGATACTCCGTCTCGATATAATCCACACTCGTTGTCAATAGCGACTGAAATGGTTCCAATAAAACTGATGCTACACACCTTGATATCATTACCATAGTCAAATATGTCAGTTTGTCCCGTCCAATGCATTTAGTGAGAGAACAACGTGACCGACACCACAACACGACACCACTTTACTGACACCACATTATTGGCACCACATTACTGGCAGTACTTTACTGGCACCACTTTACTGGCACCACTTTACTGGCACCACTTTACTGACACCACATTATTGGCACCACATTACTGGCAGTACTTTACTGGCACCACTTTACAGTTGTTCTTCCATGTAAGGGCGAACCATTGTTTCAGCATAACTCACGTATTACTCACGCCTAACGTTTTCTACAATAATACACATGGAATATGGACCCACTTTACTGGCACCACTTTTTACTGGCGCCGCATGCGCTTGGCGCCACATTACTGGTAGTACATTTGTGGTAACCGTAGTACCTTAATTACTGCACTGCTTCAAACAGACGACGACCTCACGGCAAAATGGTTCAGAAGTAGGTGTGGTCGGGTCGTGACGAGGCAGGAGGGAAGGTGGGGGGGAGGAGGCGGAGGTGGGGGATGGAGGAAGAGAGGAAGGGAGGGAGAAGGGGCAGGGGGGCGGATGGAGGGAAGGGTCACAGACGAGACGACGCCCCTCTTCGTTATACATCCATAGCTGTGAAACTCACCGAACGCCCTTACATTTTGTTTTCGCTATGGGGAATAATGCGGTTTTCGCGGCTATAAAGATGCCATCAACGTAAGTCCCTGCCTCGTGTGCCGGATAACGGAGACCCCACAACACAGAGGCATATGGGTGGGCTGGCGATGCAATGTCCGGCCTCACCCGCAACATCAGCTATACCGTGCCCAGCTAGCCACACAATATACAATCACGGTTCTGAGATGTTCCTTCAGAAGTCCACGCAGGACTGTGGATCACTCCCCCTCCCCCTCCCCCCCGTCGCTCCATAACCGCCAGTGCCCGGGGTCAGGGTCCTGGTAGGTGATTCGCCACACATGTTAGCGACCGCGACATTAAAACCCCACGTCACAAAATCTCGTGACCCTCGCGTAATGACGTCAGCGCTCTTAGTAACCCGGATGTATAGGGAAACCTATTTGACGCAATAAAGCACTCGCTACCCAGAGGGCGCTGATCCCGAAAGCACCCAGTCGTACTCCAGAAGGCACCGAACTCGCACTCGGTGGCCGGGGCGATATATTCCGGACTCGCTGAGGTCGCGGTACCCAGCCGCCGACCCCGGGATGTTATGGGCCGATTATATTCAATACATCGGAAGAGGAGAAGCCAGACGCAAACTCGTTATAACCCGTCCGGATTCCGTGGCGCAAACGTTAGTTAATGTCTCCCCTCTATGGGCCAGTCTGGTGAGAGATCAAAGCAGACCGGCACCGCGTACTGTACTGTACTGTAGATGAACAGCTGGGCTACAGGATAAAGGATAACCAGTCCGCGTTATTCACAAACAGATCCAGATCATATGAGGGGCGCAAGAGATAAGGGATATCAATCATGGACGGTCTGAATTTTCATTTCGCTGGCGAATAACGTAGATACCACAAATACCACTGGCGGACCCAGGTATTAATGGGGTGGGGGGCACCATTTATTTAAGTACTATTCAGGCGTGGATCCAGTGAGAAACTTACTAGCGAGGAGGTTGGTGAGGCTGTGCAGAAAGAAAAGGGACTGTGCCCCTTGTGTCCCTTCTTCATAGAAAGGAGGGACACGTGCCCTTTTTTTGCCTATGTTCCAGCGAAAGGGAAATGGGGAGGGGGGGGGGGGGCATATGTTTCCAAACATCACAAGTAGCATATGACTTCTAACATCATCTGTCTGAGAACACGTTCACCCATCTGTTTTTCATCGATAGCAAATTAGTTCGCACGATGTTACTTCGGCAATAAAATCTACTTATATATATATATATATATATATATATATATATATATATGTGTATATATTGCTATGAGCTTGTTGTTTAATGTGACGATATTTGATAATTTGGATTTGATAATACGTGACGATACAGCTGGTAACGTAACCTAAGGACGATCTCTGTCGTATGTCAATTGCGGACATATTGCCGGTTGGAGCTATATTTGAGTGTTACATATATCTTACCTGACAAATATTCAATAACCAATTTTCCACTGCCCTCCCCCCCCCCCTCTCCAACTCCCCTGGCCGCCCATCCTACCGCCACTGCCCTCCAACCTCAGTTCCCTGGCTGCCCGCCCTACCTCCACTGCCACCCCCATAGTCCCCTGTCCGCCCACCCTACCTCCACTGCCACCTCTACCCTCTCCCAGTCCCATGGCCGCCTACTCTACCTCCACTGCCACCTCTCCCCTCTCCCAGTCCCCTGTCCGCCTACTCTACCTCCACTGCCACCTCTCCCCTCTCCCAGTCCCCTGTCCGCCTACTCTACCTCCACTGCCACCTCTCCCCTCTCCCAGTCCCATGGCCGCCTACTCTACCTCCACTGCCACCTCTCCCCTCTCCCAGTCCCCTGGCCGCCTACTCTACCTTCACTGCCACCTCTCCCCTCTCCCAGTCCCCTGTCCGCCTACCCTACCTCCACTGCCACCTCTCCCCTCTCCCAGTCCCATGGCCGCCTACTCTACCTTCACTGCCACCTCTCCTCTCTCCCAGTCCCCTGGCCGCCCACCCTACCTCCACTGCCACCTCTCCCCTCTCCCAGTCCCATGGCCGCCTACTCTACCTCCACTGCCACCTCTCCCCTCTCCCAGTCCCCTGTCCGCCCACCCTACCTCCACTGCCACCTCTCCCCTCTCCCAGTCCCCTGTCCGCCCACCCTACCTCCACTGCCACCTCTCCCCTCTCCCAGTCCCCTGTCCGCCCACCCTACCTCCACTGCCACCTCTCCCCTCTCCCAGTCCCCTGTCCGCCCACCCTACCTCCACTGCCACCTCTCCCCTCTCCCAGTCCCCTGGCCGCCCACCCTACCTCCACTGCCACCTCTCCCCTCTCCCAGTCCCCTGGCCGCCTACTCTACCTCCACTGCCACCTCTCCCCTCTCCCAGTCCCCTGTCCGCCTACTCTACCTCCACTGCCACCTCTCCCCTCTCCCAGTCCCCTGGCCGCCTACTCTACCTCCACTGCCACCTCTCCCCTCTCCCAGTCCCCTGTCCGCCCACCCTACCTCCACTGCCACCTCTCCCCTCTCCCAGTCCCCTGGCCGCCTACTCTACCTCCACTGCCACCTCTCCCCTCTCCCAGTCCCCTGGCCGCCTACTCTACCTCCACTGCCACCTCTCCCCTCTCCCAGTCCCCTGTCCGCCCACCCTACCTCCACTGCCACCTCTCCCCTCTCCCAGTCCCCTGGCCGCCTACTCTACCTCCACTGCCACCTCTCCCCTCTCCCAGTCCCCTGGCCGCCCACCCTACCTCCACTGCCACCTCTCCCCTCTCCCAGTCCCCTGGCCGCCTACTCTACCTCCACTGCCACCTCTCCCCTCTCCCAGTCCCCTGGCCGCCTACCCTACCTTCACTGCCACCTCTCCCCTCTCCCAGTCCCATGGCCGCCTACTCTACCTCCACTGCCACCTCTCCCCTCTCCCAGTCCCCTGTCCGCCTACTCTACCTCCACTGCCACCCCCATAGTCCCCTGTCCGCCCACCCTACCTCCACTGCCACCTCTACCCTCTCCCAGTCCCCTGTCCGCCCACCCTACCTCCACTGCCACCTCTCCCCTCTCCCAGTCCCCTGTCCGCCCACCCTACCTCCACTGCCACCTCTCCCCTCTCCCAGTCCCCTGTCCGCCTACTCTACCTCCACTGCCACCCCCATAGTCCCCTGTCCGCCCACCCTACCTCCACTGCCACCTCTCCCCTCTCCCAGTCCCCTGTCCGCCTACTCTACCTCCACTGCCACCTCTCCCCTCTCCCAGTCCCCTGTCCGCCTACTCTACCTCCACTGCCACCCCCATAGTCCCCTGTCCGCCCACCCTACCTCCACTGCCACCTCTCCCCTCTCCCAGTCCCCTGTCCGCCTACTCTACCTCCACTGCCACCTCTCCCCTCTCCCAGTCCCATGGCCGCCTACTCTACCTCCACTGCCACCCCCATAGTCCCCTGTCCGCCCACCCTACCTCCACTGCCACCTCTCCCCTCTCCCAGTCCCCTGTCCGCCTACTCTACCTCCACTGCCACCCCCATAGTCCCATGGCCGCCTACTCTACCTCCACTGCCACCTCTCCCCTCTCCCAGTCCCCTGTCCGCCTACTCTACCTCCACTGCCACCTCTCCCCTCTCCCAGTCCCCTGGCCGCCTACTCTACCTCCACTGCCACCCCCATAGTCCCCTGTCCGCCCACCCTACCTCCACTGCCACCTCTCCCCTCTCCCAGTCCCCTGTCCGCCCACCCTACCTCCACTGCCACCTCTCCCCTCTCCCAGTCCCCTGGCCGCCCACCCTACCTCCACTGCCACCTCTCCCCTCTCCCAGTCCCCTGGCCGCCTACTCTACCTCCACTGCCACCTCTCCCCTCTCCCAGTCCCCTGTCCGCCTACTCTACCTCCACTGCCACCCCCATAGTCCCCTGTCCGCCCACCCTACCTCCACTGCCACCTCTCCCCTCTCCCAGTCCCCTGTCCGCCCACCCTACCTCCACTGCCACCTCTCCCCTCTCCCAGTCCCCTGGCCGCCCACCCTACCTCCACTGCCACCTCTCCCCTCTCCCAGTCCCCTGGCCGCCTACTCTACCTCCACTGCCACCTCTCCCAGTCCCCTGTCCGCCTACTCTACCTCCACTGCCACCTCTCCCCTCTCCCAGTCCCCTGGCCGCCTACTCTACCTCCACTGCCACCTCTCCCCTCTCCCAGTCCCCTGTCCGCCCACCCTACCTCCACTGCCACCTCTCCCCTCTCCCAGTCCCCTGGCCGCCTACTCTACCTCCACTGCCACCTCTCCCCTCTCCCAGTCCCCTGGCCGCCTACTCCACCTCCACTGCCACCTCTCCCCTCTCCCAGTCCCCTGTCCGCCTACTCTACCTCCACTGCCACCCCCATAGTCCCCTGTCCGCCCACCCTACCTCCACTGCCACCTCTCCCCTCTCCCAGTCCCCTGGCCGCCTACTCTACCTCCACTGCCACCTCTCCCCTCTCCCAGTCCCATGGCCGCCTACTCTACCTCCACTGCCACCTCTCCCCTCTCCCAGTCCCCTGGCCGCCTACTCTACCTCCACTGCCACCTCTCCCCTCTCCCAGTCCCCTGGCCGCCTACTCTACCTTCACTGCCACCTCTCCCCTCTCCCAGTCCCCTGGCCGCCTACTCTACCTCCACTGCCACCTCTCCCCTCTCCCAGTCCCCTGTCCGCCCACCTTACCTCCACTGCCACCTCTCCCCTCTCCCAGTCCCATGGCCGCCCACCCTACCTCCACTGCCACCTCTCCCCTCTCCCAGTCCCCTGGCCGCCTACTCTACCTCCACTGCCACCTCTCCCCTCTCCCAGTCCCCTGGCCGCCTACTCTACCTCCACTGCCACCTCTCCCCTCTCCCAGTCCCATGGCCGCCTACTCTACCTCCACTGCCACCTCTCCCCTCTCCCAGTCCCCTGGCCGCCCACCCTACCTCCACTGCCACCTCTCCCCTCTCCCAGTCCCCTGTCCGCCCACCCTACCTCCACTGCCACCTCTCCCCTCTCCCAGTCCCCTGGCCGCCTACTCTACCTCCACTGCCACCTCTCCCCTCTCCCAGTCCCCTGGCCGCCCACCTTACCTCCACTGCCACCTCTCCCCTCTCCCAGTCCCCTGGCCGCCTACTCTACCTCCACTGCCACCTCTCCCCTCTCCCAGTCCCATGGCCGCCCACCTTACCTCCACTGCCACCTCTCCCCTCTCCCAGTCCCCTGGCCGCCTACTCTACCTCCACTGCCACCTCTCCCCTCTCCCAGTCCCCTGTCCGCCCACCCTACCTCCACTGCCACCTCTCCCCTCTCCCAGTCCCATGGCCGCCCACCCTACCTCCACTGCCACCTCTCCCCTCTCCCAGTCCCCTGTCCGCCTACTCTACCTCCACTGCCACCTCTCCCCTCTCCCAGTCCCCTGTCCGCCCACCCTACCTCCACTGCCACCTCTCCCCTCTCCCAGTCCCCTGTCCGCCCACCCTACCTCCACTGCCACCTCTCCCCTCTCCCAGTCCCCTGGCCGCCTACTCTACCTCCACTGCCACCTCTCCCCTCTCCCAGTCCCCTGGCCGCCTACTCTACCTCCACTGCCACCTCTCCCCTCTCCCAGTCCCCTGGCCGCCTACTCTACCTCCACTGCCACCTCTCCCCTCTCCCAGTCCCCTGTCCGCCCACCCTACCTCCACTGCCACCTCTCCCCTCTCCCAGTCCCATGGCCGCCTACTCTACCTCCACTGCCACCTCTCCCCTCTCCCAGTCCCCTGTCCGCCTACTCTACCTCCACTGCCACCTCTCCCCTCTCCCAGTCCCCTGGCCGCCTACTCTACCTCCACTGCCACCTCTCCCCTCTCCCAGTCCCCTGGCCGCCTACTCTACCTCCACTGCCACCTCTCCCCTCTCCCAGTCCCCTGGCCGCCTACTCTACCTCCACTGCCACCTCTCCCCTCTCCCAGTCCCATGGCCGCCCACCCTACCTCCACTGCCACCTCTCCCCTCTCCCAGTCCCCTGGCCGCCCACCCTACCTCCACTGCCACCTCTCCCCTCTCCCAGTCCCATGGCCGCCTACTCTACCTCCACTGCCACCTCTCCCCTCTCCCAGTCCCCTGGCCGCCTACTCTACCTTCACTGCCACCTCTCCCCTCTCCCAGTCCCCTGGCCGCCTACTCTACCTCCACTGCCACCTCTCCCCTCTCCCAGTCCCCTGGCCGCCTACTCTACCTCCACTGCCACCTCTCCCCTCTCCCAGTCCCATGGCCGCCCACCCTACCTCCACTGCCACCTCTACCCTCTCCCAGTCCCATGGCCGCCTACTCTACCTCCACTGCCACCTCTCCCCTCTCCCAGTCCCCTGTCCGCCTACTCTACCTCCACTGCCACCTCTCCCCTCTCCCAGTCCCCTGGCCGCCTACTCTACCTCCACTGCCACCTCTCCCCTCTCCCAGTCCCCTGGCCGCCTACTCTACCTCCACTGCCACCTCTCCCCTCTCCCAGTCCCCTGGCCGCCTACTCTACCTCCACTGCCACCTCTCCCCTCTCCCAGTCCCATGGCCGCCCACCCTACCTCCACTGCCACCTCTCCCCTCTCCCAGTCCCCTGGCCGCCCACCCTACCTCCACTGCCACCTCTCCCCTCTCCCAGTCCCATGGCCGCCTACTCTACCTCCACTGCCACCTCTCCCCTCTCCCAGTCCCCTGGCCGCCTACTCTACCTTCACTGCCACCTCTCCCCTCTCCCAGTCCCCTGGCCGCCTACTCTACCTCCACTGCCACCTCTCCCCTCTCCCAGTCCCCTGGCCGCCTACTCTACCTCCACTGCCACCTCTCCCCTCTCCCAGTCCCATGGCCGCCCACCCTACCTCCACTGCCACCTCTACCCTCTCCCAGTCCCCTGGCCGCCTACTCTACCTCCACTGCCACCTCTCCCCTCTCCCAGTCCCCTGGCCGCCTACTCTACCTCCACTGCCACCTCTCCCCTCTCCCAGTCCCCTGGCCGCCTACTCTACCTTCACTGCCACCTCTCCCCTCTCCCAGTCCCCTGGCCGCCTACTCTACCTCCACTGCCACCTCTCCCCTCTCCCAGTCCCATGGCCGCCTACTCTACCTCCACTGCCACCTCTCCCCTCTCCCAGTCCCCTGGCCGCCTACTCTACCTCCACTGCCACCTCTCCCCTCTCCCAGTCCCCTGGCCGCCTACTCTACCTCCACTGCCACCTCTCCCCTCTCCCAGTCCCATGGCCGCCTACTCTACCTCCACTGCCACCTCTCCCCTCTCCCAGTCCCCTGTCCGCCCACCCTACCTCCACTGCCACCTCTCCCCTCTCCCAGTCCCCTGGCCGCCTACTCTACCTTCACTGCCACCTCTCCCCTCTCCCAGTCCCCTGGCCGCCTACTCTACCTCCACTGCCACCTCTCCCAGTCCCCTGTCCGCCTACTCTACCTCCACTGCCACCTCTCCCCTCTCCCAGTCCCCTGGCCGCCCACCCTACCTCCACTGCCACCTCTCCCCTCTCCCAGTCCCATGGCCGCCTACTCTACCTCCACTGCCACCTCTCCCCTCTCCCAGTCCCCTGTCCGCCCACCCTACCTCCACTGCCACCTCTCCCCTCTCCCAGTCCCCTGGCCGCCTACTCTACCTCCACTGCCACCTCTCCCCTCTCCCAGTCCCCTGTCCGCCCACCCTACCTCCACTGCCACCTCTCCCCTCTCCCAGTCCCATGGCCGCCTACTCTACCTCCACTGCCACCTCTCCCCTCTCCCAGTCCCCTGTCCGCCCACCCTACCTCCACTGCCACCTCTCCCCTCTCCCAGTCCCCTGTCCGCCCACCCTACCTCCACTGCCACCTCTCCCCTCTCCCAGTCCCCTGGCCGCCTACTCTACCTCCACTGCCACCTCTCCCCTCTCCCAGTCCCCTGTCCGCCTACTCTACCTCCACTGCCACCTCTCCCCTCTCCCAGTCCCCTGGCCGCCTACTCTACCTCCACTGCCACCTCTCCCCTCTCCCAGTCCCCTGGCCGCCCACCCTACCTCCACTGCCACCTCTCCCCTCTCCCAGTCCCCTGTCCGCCCACCCTACCTCCACTGCCACCTCTCCCCTCTCCCAGTCCCCTGGCCGCCTACTCTACCTCCACTGCCACCTCTCCCCTCTCCCAGTCCCATGGCCGCCTACTCTACCTCCACTGCCACCTCTCCCAGTCCCCTGTCCGCCTACTCTACCTCCACTGCCACCTCTCCCCTCTCCCAGTCCCCTGGCCGCCCACCCTACCTCCACTGCCACCTCTCCCCTCTCCCAGTCCCATGGCCGCCTACTCTACCTCCACTGCCACCTCTCCCCTCTCCCAGTCCCCTGTCCGCCCACCCTACCTCCACTGCCACCTCTCCCCTCTCCCAGTCCCCTGTCCGCCCACCCTACCTCCACTGCCACCTCTCCCCTCTCCCAGTCCCCTGGCCGCCTACTCTACCTCCACTGCCACCTCTCCCCTCTCCCAGTCCCCTGTCCGCCTACTCTACCTCCACTGCCACCTCTCCCCTCTCCCAGTCCCCTGGCCGCCTACTCTACCTCCACTGCCACCTCTCCCCTCTCCCAGTCCCCTGTCCGCCCACCCTACCTCCACTGCCACCTCTCCCCTCTCCCAGTCCCCTGTCCGCCCACCCTACCTCCACTGCCACCTCTCCCCTCTCCCAGTCCCCTGGCCGCCTACTCTACCTCCACTGCCACCTCTCCCCTCTCCCAGTCCCATGGCCGCCTACTCTACCTCCACTGCCACCTCTCCCCTCTCCCAGTCCCCTGGCCGCCTACTCTACCTCCACTGCCACCTCTCCCAGTCCCCTGTCCGCCTACTCTACCTTCACTGCCACCTCTCCCCTCTCCCAGTCCCCTGTCCGCCCACCTTACCTCCACTGCCACCTCTCCCCTCTCCCAGTCCCCTGTCCGCCTACTCTACCTCCACTGCCACCTCTCCCCTCTCCCAGTCCCCTGTCCGCCCACCCTACCTCTACTGCCACCTCTCCCCTCTCCCAGTCCCATGGCCGCCCACCCTACCTCCACTGCCACCTCTCCCCTCTCCCAGTCCCCTGGCCGCCTACTCTACCTCCACTGCCACCTCTCCCCTCTCCCAGTCCCCTGTCCGCCTACTCTACCTCCACTGCCACCTCTCCCCTCTCCCAGTCCCCTGGCCGCCTACTCTACCTCCACTGCCACCTCTCCCCTCTCCCAGTCCCCTGGCCGCCTACTCTACCTCCACTGCCACCTCTCCCCTCTCCCAGTCCCCTGGCCGCCTACTCTACCTCCACTGCCACCTCTCCCCTCTCCCAGTCCCCTGGCCGCCCACCCTACCTCCACTGCCACCTCTCCCCTCTCCCAGTCCCCTGGCCGCCTACTCTACCTTCACTGCCACCTCTCCCCTCTCCCAGTCCCCTGGCCGCCTACTCTACCTCCACTGCCACCTCTCCCCTCTCCCAGTCCCCTGGCCGCCTACTCTACCTTCACTGCCACCTCTCCCCTCTCCCAGTCCCCTGTCCGCCCACCCTACCTCCACTGCCACCTCTCCCCTCTCCCAGTCCCCTGGCCGCCTACTCTACCTCCACTGCCACCTCTCCCCTCTCCCAGTCCCCTGTCCGCCCACCCTACCTCCACTGCCACCTCTCCCCTCTCCCAGTCCCCTGTCCGCCCACCCTACCTCCACTGCCACCTCTCCCCTCTCCCAGTCCCCTGTCCGCCCACCCTACCTCCACTGCCACCTCTCCCCTCTCCCAGTCCCCTGTCCGCCCACCCTACCTCCACTGCCACCTCTCCCCTCTCCCAGTCCCCTGTCCGCCCACCCTACCTCCACTGCCCCCCGCTCATCTTCACGTATCGTTGATGCGGTGGCAGAAATGAAGGGCACAATCGAATAACGCCACTGAACGTAAATCAAGTTAGAAATAGAGCCCAGAAATCAATGATTGACTAACCCCGGTAAGCGGTAACTTCATTATTGATTGAGATTACATCAACGTCGATCTACGAAGTAGTATCTGCAGTCGATTTGTGAAAGCAACACCCGCCCCGCCCTTATAACCAAAATCATGTTATACATCACTGGCCCCAGGCATTAGGTGGGGCGAGAGAAGGGTGGTGGTAAATAGCAGGGGCCAACAGGGCGGCAAAGTATTGAGAGGGATTGGCGTCACTGGGGCGGGGCGTGGCGGGGCGGGGCGGGGCGGGGCAGGGCGGGGGGGGGGGGGGGGGGGAGAGGTGATTGTAAGATGGGGGCGGTCGTGGCCGGAAAGGGTGGGTGGGTGGATATCACAGACGGGTAGCGACATGGGGAGGGGTGGGTGTAATATGAGCGAAGCGGGGCGGGGAGGGGTGGAGGAACCGGGTAAAGAGGGCGGGATTGGGGCGGGATGTACATGGAGTGGTGGGCGCAATCTGACCCCGTAACACCCTGACCCACCATGCACTTCCCCTCTCTTCACCTTGTCAACGGCTCACGACGCCAGGTTTACACTAACGTAATAACTGACACCCTTCTCCACTCCACCCACTCCTGGCAGACCCCCTTCCCCCTCACCGCTCCCCCCCCCCTCCGAACTCTCCCGACCGTGGATGCATAAACGTTACATGTCGGCTCTGACACAACACCTCCCCCCCTCACCACGCTTCCCTGCCCCCCTCCCATCTCTCCCACCCCCCTCCACCCCCTCCCTGACCAACCCCACCCCACTCCCTCAACTCCTATGACGGCCAACTCCAGAACCCAATCATCGCATGTGTTGCAAGCAACTGTTGATAAACAAATTTACGGACGCTTAGCCATCCAGTTCGGGCCGCTAGATACCCCCCATTATCGCCCGTAGTCTGTCAATTCCCACTCGGACGCCGGAACGCCAAGGAAGCTTTCCCCCTGGTGTCCTTACCCCCTCCCCCCCTTGTGTCCTTACCCCCCCCCCCCTTGTGTCCTTACCCCCACCCCCATCCCTCCCACCCCCACCATGACCCAGACCACCCATATGTAAGCATTCGATTGGCAATGCAGTCTCGCAGAAAATGCACATTTCAAAGGAGCCAATCAGAAGACAGATTTAATTTGCACCTTGCCTCGTTAACCGCAGCCTAATTGGAGATTTTGTCCCATGGGCACAAGCCGTTTGGGAACTGTTTCCAAGCAGAAAACAGACTGTCACATTCTTCAAATCCTCCAACATGAGTCAAGTACTGGACAAACGGGGTTGGGAAACAGGAAAATATGCCCTCAATTACCCCAACATGCCCTGATCAATTAACTTCAGTTGTGAGGCGCACTTGGTGCCATGATGATGATCAACCAGTTAAGACTCATCAGCCAGTCCAAGCATCTTTCCCACAAGGTGAAGTAACATGCTTGAGCCTTTTACTCTCCTAACTATACAAGGAATTCTCTGGAAGATCAATCGACGCCCCCCCCCCCTCTCCCCCGTTCATCCAATTGATGGGTCAAACAATCTTCAATCATTAAATCCATGTTTCTTACGATGTCTTTTTCGTGGAACTTCAATTTCTCAGATAGACCTCAATTGTGTCACCACTCCGACCCTAGGTAGATAGAAACACCCCTCTCAAGATCCCCCTCCCTCCCCGTGACTTCCCTCTCCCTCACGCCGTCCATCACTGATTTTGCTACAGCAGATAATCGTATATAATGAAGGGCAATGGGTGACAGATGGAGGGAGTCAAACGCTCAGATACGCGTTAAATTGCCACACAACGGCCCCCAAATCTGTCAACAATAGTCAAGTGCTACATACCCCCGGGGCAAACCGGGTGTGAGCGTGCTGAACCCCCTTACCGTGGCTTCAGTCACCACCCCTCGACTCCCCCCTCCCTCTCCCTCTCGTCACCGTCTCGTCTTGCTCTCGTCACCGCCCGACTGACCACTCCCATGCCCTCCCCTGGTATATCTGGCTTGCTGTGAGCACAGCCCCGACCCAGCGCCCACCTACTCGACCTATTAACACTCCCTCGCTTTATGTAACAGTTAACGCCTATAGACATAAAGTACTCGCAAGGCATACAAGCATTATTCTGAAGAAAGAGAAAGAGGTGGCTCTGTACAGAAAGACAGAGAGGACGAGAGAAGTTTATCCTGACGAAGACCGTTTAATAGGATCTGTAATACGCAGTTTCTAGATTGTCTTTAACCAAGAATGCTATACAGTGTATTTTCCCAGAACATTGGATTAAAGCGATACTTTTGCGCTGGGGAACTAAATTTTATTATTAGCTGCATATGTGCGCCTTGTCAATGAAAACCTCATTTTTTATCACGCGTGAATATATATGGGAAGCCATTTTCAATTTATGTATTCTGTTGTATGTATGTTACGAATAAAGACGAGATTGCGTCACCCGTAGGGTGAGATGACGTAAAATGTAAAATCCAGATTATGTCTTCGGTCCACTACAATGACCTTGATCTTAACAGTTGACTTGACTGTGACTTTGACCTGTGACCTACAGACCACGTTAACGAACTTGCTCGGATATCGATAAGTAAATTTACACGACGAAATGTTGCATTTCGTGGCCTACACAGAGTGCACCTCAGATACCGCTATATTTCACAGCGGCTAAAGTCAATCTTGGCACACACCAGCCGACTTCTAGGGCACAAATACTGGCTAGACGCGTCGAGTTATTTGTTCGATTTGTTCGACTTCATAATATCGGACGCTGTATTGTGTGACTCGGGGAGAAGATTGACACTCATCTTCATTAGGTCTGATACCAATGATACTAATGAAGTGACCGTAACCCCTGCTCTCCCCAGCCCCCACCCATCCTTCCACCTCCCCGTCCGGGCTGGGTCTCAGTGGCCATAACACCCAACGCACCCCCCTCCTCTACCCCCCACCCCTCGCTCCCCAAGTCACCCTTATCCTCCCCCCCCCACCCCTGCGGGTTGTGTCGCGCTTCCCGTGCCAAGCCTGCAGACAGTCAGGCAGCGAGCGAGCGTGTGTGTCAGCGACAGAAGGGGACAGACGGCCTGTTACACAAACTACTTCCCCGACTTCCCGTCTTCCCGTCAACTCAAAGCTCGCCTCTCAATCTCCGCTATTTGACTCTTCTCCCAATAATTACCCGCA
Organism: Arenicola marina; assembly: GCA_964019135.1. Lineage (NCBI taxonomy): Eukaryota > Metazoa > Annelida > Polychaeta > Arenicolidae > Arenicola > Arenicola marina. The sequence continues at coordinate 36,906,885 of OZ025248.1, forward strand.
ATTGTCACTTGCGGGCGCCCCCCCCCCCTCCCGCCTCCCCTCACCACCCCCCTCGCTCTCCCTCCCCCCATTGACGATGGGACCTATATCATGGCATTGGGTCATGATGCTCATACTGCGGCCAGCGCGCCTACCTCGTTGCGCAATAGTCCCATGGGAAGGGCGTGGCTGCACAGGGGGTAGGGAGGGTAGGGAGGGTGAGTCCCCGGGGCAGGCGAAGGGAGGAGAATGAGGAGGGGGTGGTGTGGGGGTGGGGGGTAATGGTTGAGGAGATGGGGTAGCGCGTCGGGCACCACGAGCGGGGTGGGGTTGGGTACAGGGTGGGTAGTCCTTTCGGTAACTTTGCGGAGTTGTGTCCGGAACTTTTCCTGAAGCCACGCGACGTCACGGATATGATTGCATGGGTCTGTGACTAACAATAGGAACGAGTGGCGAGGTGGGGTGGGTGGAGGGGGGGGGGCGTTTACTTACTGCCTACCTCCCCTTCCCCAACCCATGGTGGCGTAACGTTAAACGTCCAACACACTGTATGAGGTAGTGTCTGTATGGTAACTGGTGCTCATGCAGTCGTCCCCTCTCTTCCGAGCTTCTCTTTCACCCTATATTCGTCACTTTCTTTGCCCTTCCGTCACCATGAACCAACCCATGCATTTTATTACGCCATTTCACCTCAACTAATTACCCCCCTATACCGACTAAACTTACCGTGCTACCCGCCACATACCAGAACTACAGCCCCACCCGCTTCGAGCCCCCCCCCCCCCATCACCACCCCGGCCCCCTGCTAGAGTGACACGAGACCGGAGAAATGTGATACCCCCGTGTTGCCTACCCGCGGTGTGCACCCCCCCCCCTCCTCCCCTGCCCCTACCTTCACTGGCGTGTGCCCCTCCCCCTCCCCTCACCACGACAAGACGCCACGACCTCCCACCCCAACCCCATCCACCTCCTCCGTCAGCGAAAGCGACATGTGGCCCCAAAGACAACTAATTACAGCGTGTTAAAACCGTGAGGTGTTACTGGGCCGCAGAACGCCATAAGGTCAAGAATCAACAGAGAACTCGCTGACCGGCTCAGAGTATGTCTCGGCGACTTCTTACGCAACCAACAAAGAGTTTAAAAAAGCAATGGTGCCTAAAGACTACTAGTCGACTAAATGTATTAGGTGGGTTCAGTGTAGTGTAGTGTATCTATAGGCGCGGGCCACATATGACATGCCTCCGAGTGGCAAACCGTGTCTAGGGAAGCGTCTGTCCTTTCCACGCCACTCAATTATAGCCTAACAGCTATGTGTGAGCCTTTGTGGCTGGCTGCATGGTGCGTCTTGGTTGTACCGTACGTTCGCCTTTAACGGATGAATAAGCCTCCTACAGCCCATAGGCGCCCTGCAAAACGCGCCACGAAGAGTAAGATTGAGAGTATTACGGTAATTTGGACAGAATGAATGTAATTCCAAGCATGAGGTTTGAATAAATACCACACAAAAAATGACACAGAAACTGTCGTTTTGTTTTTTCGGTTTATTGATGACAAGCTCAGCATTTAGGCATAACGAATACAGCATATTTTCTTTGCGGGAAATGAAATATATACATCCACATTGCTTTTGAAAGTGTAAAGGTACACAAGATGAGACTAGACAAGTTATAGGACGAGTATACGTGTAAATATCCGATACAAGAACCCGCAATCCCGAATGGAGTAATATGATCTTTGGCAAGAAACGTTTTCCTGAGTATTGTGTGTGATATGAACGACCTGATTTGATACACCACCAGTCTCACTGGCACAAAATGTGAACCACCAATAAACAACAATAATAATCTGTCCGCTGTGCTTCTGTGAAAACTGAGGAGCGTTTTCATTATAGCGTCTGTGTCTTTAATTCTTCTATGACGTCATGACGTACACCGTTATAATCCTGCCCCACGACAGAACGACTGGCATTCGTAATTGGCTGTCTTGTTATGGTGACCCGGATTTACCAGCAGCCTTCTCTGTATAATTACACACCATACGTTGACCCGTTGACCATGAAGAGTGCCAACACCGGCCGCTAGATTTCACGCCCTTCACTGTCACGAATACATGAATAATTAACAAAGCCCCCCACCTACCCCCACCCCCCGACATCATCGACTCACTACCGTCACGAGCCGATAAAATAAATAATATCTTCCTTGATGCTCATTTGCCTATAATACGATGAGTAGTAAGATGAGAATGATAAACATGAAGTAATGGAGATGATGATTAATCTATATATAAATGCTATGACGTCATATGCCGAATCTCGGTGCCATCGGCGTGCCCGGTTGCCAATGTACCGTGACGCCATGGTAACCGTTGCCGTTGCCATAGTGAGGAAGCGGAAGTATGCCTGCCGCCATCATGGCGTTGGCGTAGTAGGGGGATTTCCCCAGATCCATAGGACTCCCATGGACCGGGGTCATCTGTCGGGATTTCTCGCGCCCCCCCGCTCGTCCGGACACCAGGGACTCAATGCTGAAGGGGTTCGACGGCCGGCCGACAGGGGCGCCCTTGTCGGGGGTGCATTCTCGGCAGACGCCGCAATCCAGGAGGCGCTGTCCCAGAGGGAAGCTCCTCTGGCAGCGAGTACACTGCTCCTGCGGCTCGTCTGTAATGAAAAGAAGAAAACTAATGTATTAGGTAAGGATATGCCATGTCATACATCCGCCAGCGCAGTGTTGCGTCAAAAAATTTAAACTTGAACCACTCCAAGCTTGGTCCAAAATACCCAACTACAATCCTGCTCGACGAGCATTGAGCACACTGTGGTTGACCTCCTCCAGCCACATCGCCACAGCGGCTAAACGATGACATTGATCAACATGGAATGTGCAGTTCCTCCCACAGCTATTGCTTCACACCTGACCCGTGGGCTGTAACCTCCCCCTCGCGCCTCCCCTTCCTCTGTAATACCCCGTAATGTATTGCATCGCCGCGTAATAATGACATACACCACGTGTCTGCCCAGTTGCTCACCTTCGTGCGTCTTTAGGTGAGTCCTCAGGTTGCACTGGAGCGCAAACTTCTTGCAGCACACCGGGCATTCGTGGGGCTTGTCACCTGGAGCGGGAGATAACGAACGTAGGAGATAGGAAACTGTATCTACTAGTACAGCCCCAGGGGCCAGGTCATCTGGGGCCGCTAACTGAGTGACCCGCCATGATTGCGCAGATATTGTAACGGCATCTTTGGCCTTTTGCACAATTATGACTGCATATTATTGCATGCAGCAATATATCGCCATGTCAATTTCGAGCTATTGGGATTACAAGCTTCGGGATTACTTTATGATAAACAAAATAATTATAATAAACAAAATAATTATAATAAACAAAATAATTATAATAAACAAAAATATTTATAATAAACAAAATTTTAACAAAAATAATAACAGTATATATAATAACTTAATTTAATAATTGCTATACTTATAGCTATACTTATGCTATACCAATATGATTGCATTTTCTATTATGTATCGCAGCCTAGGTGGCATAGCAGTGCCGTGAGCCGTGCCTGTATGGAGCAGCATGTGGTTCTTCAGGTTGGTTTGCTTGCTGAAGCCCCGGTTACAGACGTCACACTTGAAGGGCCACGACCCGTTGTGGACAAACATATGACTCTTCAGATCGCCAGGAGTCGGGAACGACTTGGAGCACATCGTACATTTGTGTGGCTTCTCCTGTACGGAAGAGGGAAGGGGATGACAAACAAATACAATACAGCATGTGATTGGAATTGCCGTCGCAAAAATTATCGAAATATTTTCAACAATGGTGCCAATAGAGTAAATGTTATACAGTTTGCTATCGTCTTGTTATAGATCTAAACAAGAGAGAGAGGGGGGAGGGGGGGGTGGGGGCGGGGGCGCGGGCGATATTCTAATCGAACGTCGAGTAAAAACTAAAATGAATCTGACAGGGAAGTAACCGCATTGCGGTTGTGCCGTGCCATGCCGTACACCATCCAACGTTACCACACCATTTGTCTTGTCCTTAGTACACTAAGCAATAAGACTACAGCAGGTCTCTACATACAACATGACTTGTAGCATGATGTGACCACAAGTGTGAGATGATGACAAGGCGCATTCTTCGAGTTCCGTGCTATAGTGCATGGACACACCAAAGCGGTGGGTGAGAAAAAGCACGTCGTGTCCGCCGGAGGCAACTATAACACTTGTTTTACGACCATGCGGCACTGGGCTTTGTAGCGGCCCGGGTTACACAGGGGACTGAGACAGCGCTAAGCCGCCGGGGGCCGTTCTGCTTCGACGGAGCGGCTCCACAGCCCCGGGGGTTGGTGTGTGGATGATAGTGGAGGGGGTGGGGGGGGTGTATGGGAAGATAAAGTGGTCAATATGCCAATATGATGTCTGCCGTTTTGTCCCGTGATAAGTTTATATACAGTCCCTTGATGCAGTGACAGTCACAGTGGTTATCTTTGTTGACAAGATGAAAGTGAGCAAATTAGAGGCTATGCTGAATGGGTGAGCGACAGTGCTGTCTGGTGAGTCAGCAGTAAGACGGGGAATATGGTGGTGTCTAATAGGTTCAGCACATGCAGATAAATGTATATGGATTTATTGAACATACACATTTTACAGAAATCCTTAAAGCCAGTAATTCTTAATAAATAAAAATAACCAAAGTTCCTCCTGCTTACTTCAAGTTTTGAAGAGTGTCATACCCTGTCGTGCGTCATCCTGTGACAGTAGAGGTTATTTACCGTTTTGTTGGTCTCTCTGCTGTACCAGACTTTGCAACACTTGTTGTCCTTCATCCTGTGCTTACAGTAGTAGATGTTGACATAACTTACCTTTTTGTGCGTCATCCTGTGGTAGTAGAGGTTGAAACAACTTACCTTTTTGTGCGTCATCCTATGGTAGTAGAGGTTGATATAACTCACTCTCTGGTCCGTCATCCTATGGTAGTAGAGGTTGCAGTTACTTACCTTTTTGTCCGTCAGCCTGTGGTAGTAGAGGTTGAAACAACTTACCTTTTTGTGCGTCATCCTGTGGTAGTAGAAGTTGATATAACTCACTCTCTGGTCCGTCATCCTATGGTAGTAGAGGTTGCAGTTACTTACCTTTTGGTCCGTCATCCTGTGGTAGTAGAGGTTGAAACAACTTACCTTTTTGTGCGTCATCCTGTGGTAGTAGAGGTTGGAGCTGGCCGTGAATCGCTTGCCGCACACCTGACACTGGTGGGGTTTCTCCCCGGAGTGGATCCGCCGGTGGGTGTTGAGGGAGCTGGACGTGGAGAAGGCCTTGCCGCACACGTCACAGGCGTGAGGCTTCTCACCTGTAAACACCACAGTCATCGTCATGTATAACGTCACATTGATGCTGGTGATATATCAAATATCTAATGACCGTAACACATAATGGTCAAAACGGTGATTGAGATCTTGCTAGTGTAGTCGATAACAGAACATAAAACAAGACATGCCACCCCCCGCCCCCTCCCAGAGAATCTAGGACGATATTTTACGCCTAGTGGAATTTTTTAATTTAATTTAATTTAAATCCGTGGATGCGATGGATGCATATTTTCCCCTGGCACACAATATACGGAGGAAACCTCAAATCAACGGTATTTCCAATGGCGGCTTACAGAGCCATCTAGCGGAGCAATGGGCAACCATGATGACCAGAGCTATGTCAAAGCGACACCTACCGGTGTGGGTCCGTATATGCCGCTTGAGGAGGGAGGGTCGGTCAAACTTCTTGCCGCACACCTCACAGGGCAGCCACGTCTTCTCCTTCCGCCTGAGGGGCATGCGCACAGGGTGGTAGTCCTCGGCCAGGGGCAAGGGTCGGTCGAGGGTGAAGTCGGTCGGACTGCCACCCATGAGGGAGGGGGAGAGCCGCTTGTGCTCCTCTACCGGGGACTTGAGCGGGCTCGCCAGGTCGTCACAGCTCTTGCTGTCGTTCGTCGTGCGACTCGTGTTCGGGGTGGTGCTCATGTCCAGGGGCATGTCCTGGTCACGTGACAACAGGACCGCATTAATTAAATTTTGTAATGATGCATATTTGAAGCTGATGGTATCATATTCAGCCCTTTTTTATTTTGCGTTTTCACCTATAATTTATTTTCAAAAACTGACATATTCACCTATCGCATATATTAAATTAGGCCAGATGTTATTTCATCGAGTGCGACCTTACCTTCAAGTTCGAGCTGATTGGCGGACTGACTTCCGGGGACGAATCACCGCCCATACTGCTGCTCTGGTCCTCGTCGTATTCATCCGCGACTGAGGACGGCGACATCGGACTGGAATACATCGGCGCCCTGGCGTTGGGCGGGGTAACCATGAGGGTCTCGCGACAAAACAACATATTTTCCTTATCGTGACTGTCATCCGCCTCGAGAGTTTGACTCTCCGCGATCTTTTCCGGCTCGGCCGCTAGGTGGCCGACGTCGAAGAAGGCTTTGAGTTCCGTGTTGGCGGCGATTTTGCGGACTATTTGGAAGGTGGGCGGTTGCCCCTGGAGACAGGACGCCACGATGTTGACGTCATCCATGCTGTGCGTAGATTGGAGGAAGCGAACCCAGTTGCAGTGTCGTACTTCCTGCTCGTCTATGTCCACGATGGTGTCCACGCAACCGAACATGTAGCGCACCTGTAAAAGTTACAAACTTACACTGTGAACCATAATATACAATGGTATTCAGTACAGTAGGTCATTGAGTGCACAAATTGTTGTAATATTTGTATTTTTTAATATTTTTACATTATAAAAGTCTTTCCAAACCTTCTCTTAGTCACTTTCAATGCAACGCCGTGAGTATTTACTTATTATTATTATTTATTTATTTGTATACTATTAGTGTGCTGTGTGCTGACGGCTTTGTAGCGAAAGTGTGTAGCGTTCCAAACGAATTTGTTTGCCTAGTCATCTGGGGCTATAGCTATAGGGGTTATGAATTCACAATTGCCTGCCGTGTGAAAATAAACGACTACACCCATCGCCCCCCGCCCCCCGGGAATACGTACAGAAAACAACTCGCTTGTGGCACTTCGTAGAGTTACAGCAGCCTCCCCTTCCCACCCACCCACCTACCCTTCACCACCGCCACCCAGTAGTAATATCCATACACATAAATCGTGTCAGCATATCGCAACTATTTCCTCTACTATATTTATTGGTGTCTTTACCACCCGCCCCGCCCCGCCCACTCCCCTCCCACGACGCGTTATCGGGCCCACCCCGGGGTTCCTGCACCCCTGGTTTCCACCCCCTCACTCCTACCCACATCCAACCCCCCTCCCTTCCGCCCCCTTCAGTGTAGGGGTCATTAGATATGATTTGCCAAACAACCCCCTCCACCACCCACTACAACCCCCATGGCAGCCACTCGCCTGCACCTCATTAATTTCCCATGTTCCCAGCCTTCCCATCTGGATTGCCCAGCAGACGTGTATGATGATAGTCATATTCAAAAGTCCGGGCAATCCTCTCGGTCTCTGGATCAGGCGCCCCCAGCGTCATTAACGGAGCCAGACCCGTCCGGAGCGGGGTCCCCGGGGAGGACATTACTCCGGAGTAACTGGATCCCGGGATTATTGACAGTTTACATGGGATAAAAACATCCCCCCGCCGGGATCCCATTAGGGATTAACAGCCGGGACGGGGTAGGGTGGGGAGGGGAGGGGAGGGGGAGGGGAGGGGCATGGGGGTGGGGGTGGGGGTGGAGGAAGGGGGTTAGGTGAAGAGACACATCCCCATCCTTCAGGAGGCAGTCCCCAGGGAGGGAGGGAGGGAGGGAGAGAGGGTGGTAGCGGGGGCATGGAAAGCGAGGGAGGGAAGGTGGGTAGGCAGGGGAGGGGAGGGGAGGGGAGGGGAGGCGTAGAGATTCAGACCCATCCGTCAAGAGAAAGATCCCAGGGTTGGGGGGATTGGGTGGGGGGAGGGAGGAAGGGCCGGAGGGAGCAGAATTGTGAGGGCGTAGGAGGGGGGGGGGCGATGTTCAGGATCCCGGAGCGTCCAGACATACAGTCCCACAGCGCAGATGAAAGGAACCCCCGGGGTTCTTTCTGTTCTGGATATTGCTTCTTTAAACGGCTGGCTGCACGGCTGCCCCCAGCGTGGGCAGTCACGGGTGGGCAGCCAGCGAGCTGGGGGGAAGGGGGGTGGGAGGGGGAGAGGGCAGCCAGCGAGCCGGAGGACGGGGAGTGAGAGGTGGAAGGGGGCAGCCAGCGAGCTGGGTGGTGTGGGTAGCCAGCTAGTAGGGTAGTGTGGGCAGGTATTGCGAGAAGCTAAACTTTCATTCATTAAAGACCTATTGGGTCGCTAGCCTTGGAGCCAGCCTGGTTCAACTTAATTTAAAATATAACCGTCTAACTACACTGATTGATTAAATGAAATAGTAGTACTTGAAGATAATTAATATTGCCTTGACTTAATG
>OZ025248.1:36915528-37008003 GCA_964019135.1 Arenicola marina
TATTCAGATTAGACGTGGCACTCATTGATAACAAGCTTTATTTAGGGGAATTTTCTTATAAATGATGCTTGTGTGGCAAGGTGACCTCTGACATGCATCTTAAGCTAGTGTGACAATTGCACACCTAATTATACCCCTCCCCCCCCCCCTTCCCCACCCACACCTCCATACGCTGCTTCATTCGCTTACGGAAAGGGTTGTAGCAATATGTTTGTAGTAAGGCTTTGAGAATAAAACGTAAAACAGAAAAATAAACGATTGATATAGTGCTAAGACAAAGATGCCTCGGGCAGTGTCCTGGCCTACCAAGGCACAACCACCAACACAATAACGTCAAGCATTGCTGCGCCTCCAGATTAAACAACAGAGCGACCGACAAGTCTCTGTTGACCTTAGCAATTGCCTATGGTTCATGGTGAAATGTACCAGTGACCGAGGTCAGGGTTCGGTTCGCCGGAAGGTTATCCCTTAATGACGGGCTCGTTAGGGGGGTGGTAGGGGAAGGCACAGTGTGTGTGTGTGTGTGGGGGGGGGGGTGTTTAGGGAGTTGGGCATCCCGTAGTCCGCCTCTCAGGAATAATTGCGCGGGTCGTTCGCAGCTCGCTGTGCCATGACAGGGGAATCGGTGGGGGCAGAGAAGAGGGGGGGGGGCGGCTGGCAGACGTAGGGTGGAGGGGGGTGGGGCTGCTATTGTCTCAAGGGCTATGGATATACCGGGCTCATCCGGATAAATGCCCAACCCGCCCCTCCCACCCCCATAACAACCCCACTCACCCCACCCCGATCCCCGTAGCTATCCCCCATCTGCTTCCCCATACCCATTAAAACTATACTCTAGCCGCCTCTCCCACCCCAATTAATTACCCCCCGCCCTGCATGTGCCGTGTCCGTTATACCCATCCAACTCTCCATGGATGGTAGCTTGCTCTTAACTGATTGCGAACCAAACTTTCCCCCCACATTCAGGTCACAGCCCCGTGGTTAGAAACAAGAGACATGGCTACTTACCCCTCAGAACGGCGTCCCATTGTCTTAAGCCTCGTTTTCAATATGCCCACGTATCGACTTTTCTTACAAGTGGTCGGCTAGCACGGTTGAAGAGCTCTTCCCCGTTGCGAGACCCCTCAGCCCGCCCGCCTGTCCCCCCCCCCACCCCCTCCCCCTCCTCCCCTCCCCGCCACTACCCATATCACCCTCACTTTACACCCTTTTGAACCGACAATGAATGAATCGGTAATTTTCGCTAAGCTATTGTCTATCATATTTCACCGATGGCCCCAACCCGGTACTACAGTATAGGCATACCTTTGCAATCAATTTCTAAATTGCAATAACTCCTTCTAATTGCCTAATTCCCACCCTTGGCTCCTATTGTATATTTGAAATCGCTTCTTAGGCCAGTACTTGCCGCAGACGAAGCATTGTATTTTGTAACGTTTAGCTACTTTAGAGGCATCATTTTTAATGTGTCTGTATCACACATAAATAACATTATAGACGTTATAAAGTCACCCAAGCGTCAGCGTAAATTTAAAAACACAAAAGAAAACGGGCAGAACCCGGTAATGTCGCACAACCTCCCCCTGGTTCATTCGTGCAATATGCATACCTGATTGATAATTGACGTTTTGTCTTGAAATTGAAGGGGTGGTCCACCAATGTAACGTTTGTGAAGGTAATAGAAAAGCACCATTTTATGTGCGTACGTTACATCATAGTTATGGATTTCCACCAGCATCAAGCAATCATGTCAGTAATGTGATCAAGAAATGTGATTATGTATATATACATGTATATAAGGAGAGTAGACATTTGATCATAAACCACCACATTATCCATGCCATTGACAGTATACATACACCGACAAGATATCGGCAACAGATTTTGACGGTTTATCTATCGTTGAGGATATATCAAAGGATTCCTTTATCGTAAATGTTAACCAACTAAAGGTGAAAGATGGTACTTATCCGTTAATGGGTAAAGACGGGGCTGGGAGATGTATGGATCCGGCATAGGTTGGGGGGGGGGGGTAGGGTGGGTGGGGGGGTAAATCTTTTGGATTGCATCCCTTGGGATAGGCCGCATAATCGGATTTGAGCCGGAAGAGGATTTTAAAGATCCAAGCGGTAACCAGGTGTCTCCCGATATAGGTTAGCACACAGAGCGGTTCGGTCCTACTTTGTGGTCCGCTTGTCATCTCCCAACACAATCAGCGCTGTATCCGGGTCTACCTGGGAGGGGTGCCCGGGCCACCCTGGGAGAGGGTGGGGCGGGGTATCCGGGTCTACCTGGGAGGGATGTCCGGGCCACCCTGGGAGGGGGGGGGGCGGGGTATCCGGGTCTACCTGGGAGGGTGTCGGGGCCACCCTGGGAGGGGGGGGGCTAGGTGTCCGGGCACCATGTGAGGGGTGTCTTTGCCACCCTAAGGGGGGGGGGGTGCACAGCTCACTCTGGAAGGGGTGTCCGTGCCACCCTGGGGGTCGGGCGGGGGGGGTGGGGGGCATCCTGTGGCATCTCAGAGACAGTGGTCTCTCTCCCGAATAATTGTTGCCCTGGAGTATCAGACAGCGTACATGATGATCGGATCTCGACGGATCAAGTGTTTTCTGAACAAATAAAAATTCAAATTTGTGTCATTAAAACGTGGGTGGATATAGACCCTTGCAGAGTGGGTAGACCCTTACTGAGTGGGCATAGACCATTACAAAGTGGGTAGACCCTTATAGAGTGGATAGACCCTTACATAGTGGGTAGACCCTTATATACTGGGTAGACCCTTACAGAGTGGGTAGACCATTACAGAGTGGGTAGACCCTTACAGAGTGGGCATAGACCATTACAAAGTGGGTAGACTCTTCTAGAGTGGGTAGACCCTTACATAGTGGGTAGACCCTTATATACTGGGTAGAACCTTACAGAGTGGGAAGACCATTACAGAGTGGGCATAGACCATTACAAAGTGGGTAGACCCTTATAGAGTGGGTAGACCCTTACATAGTGGGTAGACCCTTATATACTGGGTAGACCCTTACAGAGTGGGTAGACCATTACAGAGTGGGTAGACCCTTACAGAGTGGGCATAGACCATTACAAAGTGGGTAGACCCTTATAGAGTGGGTAGACCCTTACATAGTGGGTAGACCCTTATATACTGGGTAGACCCTTACAGAGTGGGTAGACCATTACAGAGTGGGTAGACCCTTACAGAGTGGGCATAGACCATTACATAGTGGGTAGACCCTTATATACTGGGTAAACCCTTACAGAGTGGGTAGACCATTACAGAGTGGGTAGACCCTTACAGAGTGGGCATAGACCATTACAAAGTGGGTAGACCCTTATAGAGTGGGTAGACCCTTACAGAGTGGGTAGACCATTACAGAGTGGGTAGACCCTTACAGAGTGGGCATGGAGCATCACAAAGTGGGTAGACCCTGATAGAGTGGGTAGACCCTTACATAGTGGGTAGACCCTTATATCATGGGTAGACCCTTACAGAGTGTGTAGACCCTTACAGAGTGGGTAGACCCTAACAGAGTTGGCATAGAGCGTTGCAGAGTGGGTAGACCCTTACAGAGTGTGTAGTGTGTAGACCCTTACCGAGTGGGTAGACCCTAACAGGGTTGGCATAGAGCGTTGCAGAGTGGGTAGACCCTTACAGAATGGGTAGACCTATACAAAGTGGATAGACCCTTATATAGTAGGTAGACCCTTACAGAGTGGGCATAGACCGTTGCAGAGTGGGTAGACCCTTAAATAGTGGGTAGACCGCCACATAGTGGGTAGACCCTTACATAGTGGGTAGACCGCTACATAGTGGGTATACCCTTATAGAGTGGGTAGACCGTTACATAGTGGGTATACCCTTAGAGAGTTGGTAGATCCTTGCATAGTGGGTAGACTTGCAGAGTGAGTAGACCCTTGCAGAGTGGGTAGACACTTGCAGAGTAGGTAGACCTTATAGAGTGGGTAGACCGTTAGAGTGGGCAGACCCTTGCAGAGTGGGTAGACCCTTGCAGAGTAGGTAGACCTTATAGAGTGGGTAGACCGTTACAGAGTGGGTAGACCCTTGCAGAGTGGGTAGACCTTATAGAGTGGGTAGACCCTTGCAGAGTGGGTAGACCGTGACAGATGGATAAACCGTTGCAGAGTGGGTATAGACCCTTACGGAGTGGGTAGACCCTTACAGAGTGGGTATAGACTCTTGCAGAGTAGGTATAGATACGTGGAATAGAGTGGGGGCAGATTCATACAGGGTGAGAACAGGATCACAAAATAACGACGGCATTGGAGAGAGAGGGGGAACGGATGGGGTGGGGAGAGGGGGGGGGGGGAGGGGACAAACGATTTAAAACAAAACGGGCGATTAAGAACAACAAAAAACACCCAGATCGCGATCAAATACAAACCCCCAGCAGAAACCGCCCTAGCGATACTAGCAGCCCTCGTGCACGCAGCACTACGCCAACCAACCTGCTCACCGTTTGACTTGCAAGGGATCAGGTGGGGTGGTCAGGTGGGGAGGGAGGGAGGAAGGAAGTAGCACATAAAGAGGATGAGATGACATATTACGCCATTGACAAACGCCAGCGCTTCCTTTTTACGGCAATACACCACTGACTGATGACGCCGCCTTAGGTGACGGGCTGACGACTGGGTTACCCAACAAACTCAAGTTTAATGTGTTACGATTAGGAGGTCATAAAACTCCGCGGATCTGAAGGGTGCGAGGAGGAAATGAGGGCCCGGGAGGGGACGGGGTGTTAGGTGTGGGGTAAACTGTGGATGGGGTGGGAGTGCAAGAGAGGGTGGGAGGGGGGGGGGCGAAATCGAATCAGACAGAAAACAGGAAGTATATAGGACTAGAAGTGAGTTAACGGCGTCGTCACCGGTTGGGGTAAAAAAAAGAGAAGGCTGGGTGGAGAGGGTGAATGAATTGTTTCCCACGGTAACCGGTTGGTCCTAGTTCCGCCCCCCCTCCCCCCACTGACCCATGCATCCACAACCGCACCAGCCTAACCCTAAACCTGACACACATGACGCAACGGTCTTATGCCAAAGACAAAAGCATGGGACGAATTTCAACAGTCAATTCCCCGTCATTACGGACAACGGAAGAAAATAAGTAGCGATTTGTGTTTCACTTTTCTTATGCAGTATAGGACATACCGGCAAACAACCCCCTAGTTAAAAATACGCGGGAGGTGATACGGTGATACCGACTGGTGAATACTCAGGGTCATAAGACAATAGAGGGGAGGGGGTGGGAGGCTATGGGAGGGGGAGAGGTGAGAGTCCGTGGGTCACACCTCTGTCTCAGGTAGCCTCGGGTGTGAACATACCCCCATGGTAAGACAAAGCCCTATAGTTGGAGCAGACCTTATCGCTCGGCTCCCGGGCTTGTCACCAGTCACAACCAGTAATCAGTGTGAACTGTAGGCTGAATGAGACCTGATTATTGTGGCCTCAACCCCACTCCCCCTCATCCAGCCTGTTTATAACGTCGAGACAAAAGCATTACACAGATGCGCACAGAACGGAATAAACTCAGTTGCGTCATGGACTGTTTAGAAATGGATGTATAGGCACTTGGCATTTATACTTACCTATAGTTACTTTAGTAAGTAGCGCTGGACAGATTTTAACATTTCTTTATGGAAAAGATAGTGATGGTTCACTACTCGTTTTAAAAATTTGGTTTTACTCGTAGCACCAAATTATCTTCCCTTTATTTGAAACCTGCCACTTCATTTCTCTTCTGCATTCCGTCTATTAAGACATATGTGGCGAAAGCAAAATGAAGCGAACAAAAACAATCGTTTCCAATTTTATTTTATGCTTCTATATTTTGGCTCTCTATAAAAAAACCCGGCTTCTATATTTTGTGTACTCTCGCCCCCCTTCCCGATCCCCCAACCCCACCCCAACCGTCCACCCACTGCCCCCACTCCCACCGTCCGCCCACCCACTACCCTTGCCCGCAACCCCACTCGCACCCGCACCCCCACCCCGGCCCCCCGCCTGTCCTATCCTTCCCTTTATCATTATATATACCATTGTCCATCCCATCCATGACATTGGGCTCAAGGTGAGTCCAGCTCAGTGCCGGATGCCGACTAAAGTGGAGTCAATGACCACTAACGTGAGGACCCTCGTTGCGCAAGTTTAGACGCCAGGGGTGGGGTGCCAGGAGGGTGGGGGTGGTGGGGGTGGTGGTGGTGGGATGCTAAGAGGACGGGGGTGGTGGGGGTGGGGGTGAAGGGTTTGTGGGAGAAGGGGGGGGGGGGTGTAGGTGGTGGGAGCGTTTCAGGCAATACGCGGAGTATCATTAGGGCAATGAGCTAATTGAGAGTGCCTCGTTTTCAAGGGCAATGCTTGGTCGGTGTGAATGAGGGGAAGAGGGAGGGGGGGGGAGGGGTAGAACGCGATGGGGGTGGGGGGATGGACTGGGCCGGCGCGCCCTCGAGTCACTGACTCTGAGTCGTCACATTTACCTGGAAACCATGGTAACGATGTGACTCGCAGCGCAAAGCCCCACCCTACTGACCCCGCCCCACCCCCACTCCTACTCCATCAGGACAGGTGCCTCGAGCTTAATGCTGTTTCCTTCTCTTTGATACAGTTCGCCCTCAGGTTTATTCACTCGTCTTGCCACCTCCCCTAACCTCCGCAAGACGTACCCCCCCCCCTCGCCCCACCTCTGTCGCCGGCTCTGTCACCCCACCTCTATTACACCCCCCATACACCCCCCCCCTCCCCCGCACCTCGACCCCTGAACACCCCGCTCCATCTGTAACTTGTCTCAAGGAAGTCATTCGCTTGGTGCTCACCGACAAAAAGTCAAAAGAAAGCCAAAGAAACCCTGACGCCCTGCCCCTTTCACCCGGCGTCTTTGTGAAGGTGTGGCCGCCTACCCCCTCCCACCTCACCCCTGCCTGGCAGAGGCGGCAGGGCGGAAGGAAGGAAAAGACCCCGACCACCCCACCCCCAACCCGGCCCCACCCTACACCGTGACCGGTCAGCAGATTGACAGGCCCAGCGGGAGCGACAAGTTGCTTCAAGTACAAAAAAAATAAGGAAAACACTCCAAAGGAAGCGAACAATGCGATTTATTCCAAGCATACCTCCATTGGAACAGTGCTTCAAGAGCCAAACTGCATGTATACGCTGTGGGAGGTCATCCAGAGGGAGAGAGAGCGAGAGGGTTCCTAAGGGGGTTATAAAGACACCAGTGATACCCCAAGCTCACCCCTGCCTAGTCGATTACAGGGCACGACCCACACCCGCCAGTGCGAGGAGAGGGGGGGGGGGGTAGGAGGGTGGCAGACATAGAAGTCAAGCCGCTTCAAATTGGAATATATGAAACGAAACAATTATAGCCTGTTATTTTCCACTAGACGTATTAAATCGTTACCTGCGGGTCTGTGTGACCTGTGTGTCGGCGCGGCTATGGAAGCCCATAATAACTTCTAGACAGACAATCTACCGCGCATGCCCCGTCTAGCCGCTCATAATACGTCTGGGACCGATAGTCGGGTGCCGAGCGCAACACGCGGTCAAGGAACCTTTTTTACCCGTTTAATTATTGTTTAATGATAAGCGGAGAAGAGTTCATTTTCGGTTGCATCATTTCCCCAGAGAGAACGAAAGTGTCTTTTGATAAGACCTCATAACGTTTATTGGGGACCATTACCCATTCGAAACACATTTCACTTCGTAGGGGCCTATAACAGGTGTATAGCGGCTTCTGTTCCCGCCATCTGATAATATAGGGATATCCACATTTTGTGAATGATAAACCGAACAGGATTAAATATTTTTTTAAACAAGAAAAAGTGTATATGGGGGTATTTATAACCATTTTACAGATGAGTGGTTCTTTCTACATTTCGGTCCATAGCATGCCTAACAATTGCTGGTTTGTACGGGTGAAGGAAGGGGGGGAGGGGCGCTGGCCGGAAGGTGGGACACCCTCTTGAACGCCTTAACGCCTTAAAATATGACCCCTCCCCCAGTATGCATTTTTACTTTTTTTAAATATTCAGGCGTGGGGGGGGGGGGGGGCAGGTGAAAATTTATTTCAAAATCGAAGAGGGAGGCGAAGACAGATAATCCACCGTCATGAACCTCTTCCTTTTACTTACTGACAGCTCTGTTTCTGCACATGTATCATTCTCGTGAATTTTGCTAAGCGTGCCCTAACCCCCAACCCCCCACCCCAGCACCCCTAGCTAGGCCTGCGGTGCGTGGGGAAACGTTCCCGAGGGAGCTGTATAGCTCAGCTCGTCTTACGGCAGTTACCGTAAACTGCCGTAACTACCCAGCTGCTGGCCAGTCGCGCTGCCCCCCCCCCCTCCCCACCCCCTCTACCGCCACCCCACCACCCCCCTGGCCCAGAGCACCTCATGCACTCGCCACCCCATTACCACCCACCCTCCATGTCTTTACTATAGAGTGTTATCTACGCTACAGCGATATCATCTGCCTTGCCCCCCTTCACACCCCATACCCCGTCCCACCGACCCTCCCACCACCCTCTCACAGCCCCTCCCACCGCCCTCTACCTTCATCGCCAGAAATCACATCCTGAACCCGATTCCACCCGAGAGACTAATCTAATCTATCCACCCCTACCCCATCGCAACCCGCCCCATCCCGCCCCTCCCCCGCCCAGCCCCGTACCTAACCTCCATCGCAGCTTATTTCGTAAGACGAGTCAAACGCTGTCTCAACACGGGTCTTCCGATATTGTTGTTGTTGTTGCCGCTTTCTCAGCGGACACCAGCCCCCCCCCCCCCCTCCTCTCCCGTCCCCCCCCCGTCCCGGGCGCTCCTGCCACGCCTTACCTCCACATCCAGGCACCAGCTGTCCGCTCTTCCTGATCACTCCATCCCTCCCCCCTTCCCGCTCCCTCCCCCCTGCACGCCTCTACCCACAAGGTCATGAATACTCATTGGTCCGGAAAAACAATGACTGGGATATGCAAATATGTGGTTACTAGGTTAATGAAGACCACACGGCATCCGTGAAGAACGCTGAGGTGTGTGTGGGGGGGGGGGGGGGGGTGGGGGGAGGAGTCAGCAGGGTTTATCTTTTAGCGTCTTTTCGGCATCTTTTTTCAATAAAACGATAATATCCCAAAGTATCTCTTTTCAAGAATTGATCTATTTCTTGTAATTTCTTAGTGCTGAGTAGAGGGATCGAAGGGTGGAGGGTGGAGGCAGGAGGGGAGACATAGTTAGAGGCCCGGGGTAGAGGAGAGAGGAGAAGAATCGTCACGATACAAAGGCACCAAACCATTATCTGTACGAAAGTTTCATAACCCTGTACGATATTATCAGGGGAGTCGTCGTAAAGACATCAGCTGTTGTTGCTCAGATGAAAAAACATTGGCTTTAGATATGCAAATGACTCCCGCCCACCTCTATAATGGGACACGGAGCCGCTGTTACCTAATACATCGGTACACGGAAGGACTACACATAACGGCCAGGCTTCGGGAATCGGATCAAAGCTGGATGGCTGCCAGGTGAAGGATTAGGGGAATGAAAGCGATCCGCCCCTTTGAACCGGTCGGACAATATCCGATCATCGCCATGTCAATAACATCATCGCTGGCGAACGTTTCTGGATAGGAAGTGACGTCATTGTGTCTACAGGATAGCCATGGTGGAGGTAAGGATATTCCGTGAAAGCGGAGCGAGGGTTTCGGGAGAGACGGGGGGGGGGGAGTGGGGGGAGTAGTGGGGGTATTGTGGAAGGGGGGAGGGGTGGGGTCTACGCTCCGTCTTCCGCACACAGTCCACGCCGGTCAACCTTTCAAAGCCGGGATTGTAGGATGTTTATCTGGTTTAAAATACAATCCAGGGAGGAACCCAGCATGCCAGGGGGGTGGGGGGGGGGGGGGGGGGGCTAGAGGGGAGTGGTATTGTTCATAAAAGGTTCCCGTCTTTGTTATCATAAAACGTGGTCGTCTCACACTGCTGAAGCAGGGAGGTGCTGGTCACGTTATATGGTGCTATGCAGCAAGTCGAGGGAACGTTTTTACCGGGGGCGAGCCACCACCAGCACCCCCCCCCCCCCTCCCGCCCTCTCTCACACCCCCTCCCCAACGCCTTACCGCCGGATCCGACCCATGTGATGGATGCAGAGCTAACACGACGTTGCGGGACCACTCATATTCATTAATCGTTGTCGTTTCGGCTCAAACTTTATTGAAGTGAAGCACAACTAAAATAATGCAAAGCACAGAGATCACTAAAGCCGAAAATGATTCTTCTTCTTCAATATATTCGTGACAGATATTTGACTTGTTTTACGTAAGACACCGTTTTAAGAACGATTGACTAGCCAGCGAGGTTCTGACCAGTGAATTGCCTCACGGTACTGCTTTTACGGAACTGCATTCTTCAATCCGGTAGATCGTTTGTGTCTGCTGAACTTTTGGCCGCCCACAGTTTGACCACCACTGTAAAATCGAGTCTTTCTTAATCCCAACGATTCCACTCTGGCCCAATATTTTACTTCTTGCAATGTTTTTTCATGGGGGGAACTCTTTGTAGACGGGAGATGCACTATTTGCTACCGAGTTTAGGGTGAAGCGCGGCTCAATTTCGGCGGGAGCGGACGCAATATTTGATTTTCACAGGCGTTTGATGCTATACTGGTGAGTTCCCTGTGGTTTCGTTTTCGGTGTCACACACATTATCACCTTACAAACGCACGGGGCCTATGATCATCCGCTGCATATCATAACCCACCCATCGACATGCCATGTATCATACGCAGTGGCGCCATCTAGCGTGGGGGTAGATGGCTGAAGCTCCAGGCTCGCTCAGCTCAGTTTGACAGTCCAGTTGAAGCATTGAACGAGGGCGCTATGACGCCGCCCGCCGCAATGAGTGATCTTGTGGCATAAGATGTGTCAGTATCGGATCAAGACTCCCATCTTCGGTGTACCGGGCCAGCCACTCCTAATCCTGGGGTCAACATATATAAATAACACAACCACTATGGAAAACAGGTACGCTAACAACATGTTATGAGTGTCCTACTGCACACCCGTATACGCCCCACACCATGCACACACGTACACCCATCTACATCTTATATTACATAGATAACTGCTGTCCAACTCAAGACTTCATTATAGCCTACTTTACAACTGTTTACGGTCCTCTTTGAGGCATCTCGAGCCGCTGTGCGGTGCGGTCAGGGTCCGCATTCCGTGCGATAAGTCTATTCCGGGTGCGATGTACCCACTCAACTCAGTCTCGAGTGACATTAATTTAGCCCACTCCGGACGGTCTTGTCGCGTGTTCATGAGGCTGAGGTCAATTAGTACTCGGTGGTATATGGCCACAGCTAGACGGGTGTCTGCTGAACTGGCACTGGATATGTGGTGTTGGTGTAGCATGTATTGTGTGATGTAATCTGCTGTAACATCAAACGTAATGTAGAATGTATATGCTCTAATATTACCAACCTATTAATAGTTCGTATGTGTGGTTGTATGTGTCTCACAACAGAAGGGAAGTGGAGTTGGGTGGGGGGCAACAGAAGCTACAGCTGAAATGTATCACCCACATTCTTTGACACGGTAAACGCTGAGCTGGCCTCTGGCCTGGTACGTAGCGATATAAGCTGGTACCACTATAGTACGACGTAGCTGGTACAAATGGAAAGGTCATGCATCGAGAAGGGCATAGGTTCGAGTCTCCATTTGTGCAAATGTCGATGTTTGTGCAGAATAAAGTTCATGCGGTTTTCGTCTTGGGGCTGTTCAATATCTCGGTGGTATCAGTATATCAGTATATCAGACTTTTCCCATCCCAGGTAGCTATTTCCGCTTAGCCTGCAGTAAGGGGATGTCACAGGATGAGGGTGTGTAAAGGGGGTTTACCGGGAGGTCGATTTGTTGCCTTCGCCCACCAATGTGTCCTCAATATGCAACAATTAAACTCTAGACCATAAAGTAGGAACTGGAGATGAGGATTCAATCTGAAAGGATCTCCTTTGACACAATTAAAGTTAAATTGTTGCAGTCCCTTTAATTTAGGGGACTGCATTTGGGGTGAGGGTGCGCGGGTGCCCAGTGTCATCCAGTGTCGTTGTCTCCAAAAATCAAAGTAGATCTTTCAAGAAATGACGGTGTCGTTTTTTTTTCAAAAACGGCTATGTCACCTGTCGCCAAACACCCCTTCAGGCAAACTCTTATCTTTAACTAGAAAATTCAGTACTCGGAAATCGCACGCGGCACTAAGTTATGTCCCCATCGGCCACCCATAATTAAGCTGGTACCCGAGCCGTGAGCGCAGGCGCCAAGCCCTGCCCCGGAACCAGCCTACACAGCACGGCTCAGCCGAGCTGTTTCCCTTCATCGGCGCAAATTGGTTGTCGCAGGTTGCTTTTCTTTCCGCTCTCGCGCCTCCCCCCATCTCCTCTTTCTCTTCGACCCGGGGGTGGGCGAGGTCTGGTGAGGTTGTGCAGAAAGAATGGTGACTGTGCCCCCTATGCCCCCTTCTTCAGAGAAAACGGGTGGGTGCAGTGCCCTTCTTTCGCCCTCTTTCCGGCGAACGAGGGGGGGGGGGGGGCACGTTTCCCCTGTGGACCTCCCGGGATCCCCCAATCTTACCACGGGATCGCTAATTCAGCACATGGCGACGCCCTTGCATAATTGAAAAGGTTAGACTATCTATTCCTAGTAACCTTAGTACTTCACGTTTATAGATGTAGTCGACATGTACTTAATTGCCATGAGCCCTTATTATCTCGTGGTCGGTCAGGTTCAACACTGAACAGTTATATATAGACTTAGTCACACCCATTATCTAACCCCTCCCATCTTCCCGCACAACCCTCCCTCTCTCTCTCTCTCTATACCCCCCCACCCCATCCCTGTCCCTCTCTCTACGCCTGCCTCTCCGTCACTCCATCTCTAGCGACAGTGACATTTCGTTATCTGTCCCTCAATGGGTTATCAATCTCATACGCGGCGTTATCCAAACCTCTCCTTCACTGACCCTCTGCGCACTGTCAACTACCGGAAGATAAACACTAAGGTTACCCCGCAAACCGCTACTGGAGTCGGATGGGCTATTTCGAACAGGAGACAGAGAGATGGAGTACCATATATATATATGCGTGTGCATGTAACTTACTCTTCTTCTTTGTTTCGTTGTCGCTATTGGCAACAATGCAGGGACAGCGTTCGGGTGTGTTGCCATTGACAACCACGTTAAGATATCGCGCGAAACACTAATTAGGCAACATTGACAACCGTGTTAGGATATCGGGTCATATTCATGAGGCAACTGACAACCGTGTTAGGATATCGGGAGACATATTCAACAGGCATCATTGACAACAGTGTTAGGATATCGGGAGACATATTCAACAGGCATCATTGACAACAGTGTTAGGATATCGGGAGACATATTCAACAGGCATCATTGACAACAGTGTTAGGATATCGGGAGACATATTCAACAGGCATCATTGACATTAATGGACACCATATATATATATGTATAATCACTAATTGCTATCCACATAATAGAAGGCTTGACTGACAGCACAGCACAGAAGTTTCGGGATCTGCGCGCGGTGTTCCCTTGTATCCATACATATATATATAGGCTACATATGCACCAACCATGAGTGCGCATGCGTCCAGGCGGTTTTCCCATGGCGGGTCTGAGACGTTGAGTCGCTTTCCGTCGCTGGGTCTGCTTGGGTATCTGACGGAATCCTCCCAGAGCCTGCACAGGGGGTCCCGGGCGGACAGGGGTGACAGGGTCGATTCGCCCGGGAGCAGACCGCCATCCAATAACATCAACCGCAGGGCCAGCGCGTCATCATTGAAGACCCAGGAGTGGACCAGGTCTGTGAACATATGTAGGGATCTGGAAGGGGGTGGGGGGGGGGGGGGGGGTTCAGTGTTTAGGGCCGATTTTTCAAAATTCTCAGTGTCGAATGTCGATTTCTAATGACGTTTCGTGTCGCTTTTTTTTAGCTAAATTCAGTGTAGTTTTTTTCAAAAATCTGTGTCGATGTCGCTTTTTCAGATCCTCGGTGTCGGCATTTGCGGGTTCAATGTCGAAAGTCGATTTTTCAAATATGCATGTGTCGCGTGTCGCCATTGACCCCCTTCCAGACCCATATAGGCAATGTACTATATAGGCCTAAAAGTTGAGCTGTGGGGGGGGGGGGGGGGTTAACTGTGAGCAGCGCTACATAATTATGCGTAGATAGTTGCTATATCTACTCACTATGCTAACAGTCGCTTCACTGGCGGGTGGTAAACTCTGAGAAGGATCTACAGATTGTATAAGGGCGTGGCTATTCACCCAACTGTCGGGGGCAGTTTATTAGTTTGCCGGCGGACTCCTCATCACTGAAGTGACCTTGTTTTGGTGATAATGCGTGAATAGAGTGAACACAGTTTCATTAGTTGCCCGAGAGAAGCAATTAATGTTACAGCTCTATCAAAGTATTTGAGCTTAATCTTTCCTCGCAGTCCATACTGAAAATGTGTTTTTAATTGACAGAGCATATCTCCATAATTAACTAATTTAACTTTATTAATCTATGCAAATGGTGCTATGAGGGTGAGGAGGGATCATGGGGTGGCCAAAAATATGGTGGCTTCTGAAAATTCAACGTAAGCTGTCAGCCTGAAGTATAAATATAGTTGCAGTGGAGACGGAAACAGAATGTGGGCTGCAGACCCCCCCGCCCCCCCCCCCCCCCCTCGGCCCTGGCCCCCCATGGTCTGCTTTAATACCCGTCCTTATATTGTTTCATGGAATGGAATGATTTATTTCAGTTCAACACTAGGCCCGAGGCCCTCGTGTTGACAGAAAACATACATGGCACACAATACAATCTTATTCAGTTATGTCTCTTAATAGTTCAAACGCCGTGTATACAAATTCGGCTAGTTTATTTATTAATGTTGAATTTGTCGTCGTCATAAGGGATATATATTTTGTATGGTCAGGTCTTTGCCAATAATATTTTTGTAAGATTGTGCTTATTTAAATCGCTATACAGCTGACACTCTAACAAATCATGATGCTCGTTCTCGAGGACATTACACCTGGGACACGTTCTCTCTTCGACAGGGATTGCCCTGGGCTTATGCCACCTTCCCGTTTCTATTTTTAGTCGATGACTGAAAGTGCGCAGTTTCGTTAGTGCATGCATAAAAAGGTTTGTCTGCACCTTATCAAGATAACCTGCCTGGCACGATAAATTACAATATTTAATATATTTAGACCCGCGAGATAACAATGCTAGTCCGGCTAACTTATTTCGAACGAAAAGTCATAGATACGTATCTTGGCAATTGAAATAAAGTAAGTGGGATTAGCTACACACCGCCACAACCATGCGTCCCTCAAGCCAAACCAAAATAGTGTGTCACGGACCATGGAAACCCAGTTGGTTTTACTGTTTTCAGCATGTTCAAGTAATAGGAGATATATCATTCTGACATGTTGTACAGCTTTGAACGACCTCATATTCGGTAAGACAGCCAATTTATATGACAATCTAGCTTATATTGCTTCCTGACTTTCCCAAGGGCAGTTCCAACGATCTAAAGGAGACACCGAGTCGTGTCGAGAAAGAGGAGAGGGAGCTTTGAAAATGTGATGACAGATGAGAGAATGATTGGTTCCACGCAAGTTGTGCGGAGCAACAACTGTCTCATATGGGACACAGATCGTATGGGATATATATGTCCAGATCCAATACCAATGGAGGAATGTCACAATGTTCATGCTTACATCATTGATCGCCGCCTAAGTGGCCACTCTCATCTTTTAAAAAACAAATGGGTTGGAAGTTATAGGAAAAATTCAGACACGAAATATGCAGGCTTTTATCGTGGAAGTGGTTTGTATGGTGATTAAACGCAAGGGCAGCGGTTTTACACGTCTCCCGACTCCCGCATGCAAATAACGTCATAATGCACCCTTATATACCAGCCCGTATTGTCAATAAAGTGATAATGTTCCCATATAGTTGACGATCGGACGTCTCGCCCTTGCTTAAAGGGAACCGCCAGCCTGGCCTCTAACGCTGCTTTACCGATTCATATAATACCCAATTGTCTATCCTCCAAATTACAGATTTTTTCGTTCTATCTGTAGCTCACCATAACATTTAGAAGGGATCGCCAGGCACGATTTGGCCGCCTGCCCAGGCGGCAGCTCTTTTTGGAGGCGTGTCCGCGATTGACCAATCAGGAGGCGATACTCTAATTTATTCAAACCGGAAATTGCGCCTATTGTGTGAGCAAAACAAGAACGCATGATAGTCGCTAGTATAAATAGCTGCGATTTTAACTCCAATCATGGCATTGTTGCGGACTCAATCGTCGCAAGAAGTATATCAATTTGTTTGAACGGTAATTTTTCATGAAACACTAAGATCTTGCGCTACTGCACGGCTTGGAACTGCCGCTGTTCATCTGTAAATCGCGGCCCTGATCTCTCTCTCCGCGAGCTGTAACGTAAGGCGGCGCCATATGAATAGACACAATATGTATTACTGCTCCCGGCAAAATGGCGCGCTGCTCGACATTGATGAGGGCGGGTTGCCTTAATTGTTTTCTCCTTACCAGTCGGCCGAAACGAAGCGTTAACACTGGCCAATTTAATTTTAAGACGTAAACTTTCGGTGCAGATCGCGATTAATTTAGGTTGGATACCCGCTTTAACAAAAGGGGGGGGGGGGCCCAGGGGTGGGGGAGGGGATGAGAGTGCTTAATTTAGGATAATGTATGGACGCGGGTGACCCCCTATGCTTCTTTACCGAGTTTAGGGTGGGAGCGACTGCACGTCAAATTGGTTGTGCACTGGGCATTTACCTGCTCGAGTCCGCGGCCAGGTAAGTAAGGTGCTTGTGAAGTATTTCGCATAATTAGCTTCACATAATTGAAACAATGCATTTATTGACTGATAAATAATAAAGTACCAGTTTTGAAACATGAAAAGAGGACCCATGGAATCTTGGTTAAAAACAAACGTGCATAGATTCAGTTTTTTCCCTCTTACAATGCGTTTCTGTATACCATAAGCATGGGTTGACGTGATTTCTATAAGACCGACACGGCACTACTTTCGGATAACAAATATACAAACACAACCGACAAGTTTTGTATATATTTTAGGCCAGGTTCTATTAAGTTAGAATCTGATTTTTCAATACAAATGAAACAATTAAGAGACCGAATTTACAATGTACAATTTACAGGGTTGGATGATCAACATGCTAAAAAAAGCCTCTTAGAACTCGTAATACAGAGAATGACGTCAGATTATCCGCTAGATAAGCTGATTGATTCACGCCGGGAGTAAAGGATTTTAAACCGGGAGTAAATGATTGAAACCGGGAGTAAAGGATTTAAAACGGGAGTAAATGATTAAAACCGGTAATTAAATATTGAAACCGGGAATTCTTCCAGCTGGTTCCCAACACTCAAACGTTGACTACAATGAGTGGGCGTCACGCACATGTAGCAAGGCACCAGCGTGATGCGCACTCGTTTCAACTCTAAGGGCACGTGTAATAAAAAAGAATAACAATCAAAATGACTATTCCGCCCGCACCCCCTCCCCCCCCCCCCCCCCACACACACACAAAAAAGAGAAAGAAGATGTTGAGGTATGTTTTATCACGGTTCCCTTATTTAATTAACTCCAGGGGAAGGGGCTATAGGCCGTTCTCTCAGTTGTGTAAGGATGGTGAGCTGTCACTGTTTCCCTACCTTGGAGATAGCACTGTGACATGATCGCATATTCCTAACGGAATTCCCTGCAGCATTTCCATCATATTGACCTATTGCATCGTTGCAGCGTCCAAAGAGGTATTCTGGGACTTTTCCAGAACCAACGAATATCCCCGTCAGAAAGTACGGCACTGTACAAAAATATCAGGTAACTAAACTTAATGTAAACACATAACCACCTCTCTGTGATAAACTTGAAGGGGATAAGGCTCGGTTGCGGAGAAGGAGGCGGGGACTATAATTCTCTATCAGTCCAGCACCTTTAGCTAGCGGGTGTTTTTCTGTCACAGAACGGACGCAATCATGAAATAATATATCTTTGATTTTCGTCTTTTCGTGAAAGTATCAATGCCAAGTATTTGAAAACAATGCCTCTATTCACAGGAGTTTATCGAAGACGGACGTTGGCCAGTTTATCTACGACTACTACAAGGTATTGGCGCGGGCGTTGCGTACAAAGGGGGGGGGGGGGGTGGGAGCATTCTGCATCAATGGGTAATGTATCACTCCACCAAACATTAAATATCGCGTTAATTATTATTATTATTAATTAGTAAATTGATGCATTCCATATGTTGCATCACTCCATTGTGTATTAAATAAGTTGTTTCACTTGATGATACACAACATATATTCCAGATGTTGCATCGTACATTAACACCTTCTATCATCACACAATACATTGTAACTGTTAAATCATTCCGTCTATCTTTCCATTCTGTGTATGTTTGCAGGCAAATCTCATGGCAAGAGGGATGACCATATTGGAAGCGAGAGCGTCAAACAACCCAGGTAACGAAGTGCCTTACCAGGTACATATGTAGTACCAGGTACAAAAAGGTAAAAAAAGTAATTTATTCTCTTCTTCCTATGTTCTGCGCAATTTTCAGTCGCAATATAAGGACTAAATTATCGCTTCGTCATTTCTTTGTAAATATTTTTATGTTCTATTTTCGTGACGCTCCAGCAAATGGAGGGCTGAAGTCCATTGTTACCACTGACTGCACCATTATGACGATGTTCTGTGTTGTTTACCTCCCCGGCGCGGTCAGAAGGCCCCGTGCAAGGTCTGGTGTTACCACTGAATGCACCATTATGACGATGTTCTGTGTTGTTTCCTCCCCGGCGCGGTCAGAAGGCCCCGTGCAGGGTCTGGTGGAGGTGTGGGACGCCTTTTTCCGCGAAGTGCTACCCAGACTAGAGATGGCTCTCCAGTCCATCATGGTAAGGCCAGCGAGGGGGTGAGTGGAGGGGGGGGGGTGTCTGAAGGGGCGGCGGGTAGGGTGAATGGGGCAGAGAAGGTACAGGGTAGGTGTAGGGCCCCAGAGGGGCTTTTTCGACACGGCGACACGGCGATTTTTACATTGGGGTTGTCTTAGAATCGACATGCGACATAAGACTTAGCGACACGCGACATGAAACTTTTCTTAAAATCGACACGCGACATGGACCTTTTCTTAAAATCGACACGCGACATGGACCTTTTTTTAAAATCGACACGCGACATGGCTACCCCCCCTCAGGGGCCCTAGGTGTTTAGGGGAGGTCAGCGATGGCACATTGAACACAATACTATTGAAGTGATTACGCCCCATCCCTGGTGTACGCCTCATCATTGTTGTGCGCTTTATCCAGTGTACACCTCATCTCAGATGTACACCTCATGACGGGTGTACGCCTCATTACGAGTGTACTCCTTATCACGGGTGTACGCCTCATGACGGTTGTACGCATCAACACGGCTGTACGCCTCATGATGGGTGTACGCCTCATGACGGTTGTACGCATCATCACGGCTGTACGCCTCATGACGGGTGTACAACTGATGTGACATCACGCAATAAATGTTCAGTATGAAGTGGTAAATTTCTAATCAATATCATTCACCGAATGGAATACTTCATGTCATCTTGTAGCATGGCCGTAGCATCTGCTCTGTCAATGTCAATAACTAGGCCGGCCAAAATCGATACGATTAAGGAGGGTTCGAATGATAACAACAAGAGACGATCACGGAAAGATTAAACCTGAGTCACTCATTGCAGGAAGATTGATTGAAGTCCTTCGCCTTTTCTTGGAGATTTTGATATTAACTTTGCACTTGAATTCATGATTTATCCCAGAATCCTGTACCCTAAATCAAACAGTGAAACGTCTTATATCCCGCGTCCTCATACGGCAAGACGGCTATCCGTCCTTCATCACTGAATGCCTCAACATTTTACGACAGTCATTCATCATCGATTACCTGTCACAAACCTCTTGAGTGTTGGTTAAATAAGCTTACGCATTGCTCTCTTCACAGCTCAATCAAGCAATTCAAATACGTTTTATTCCTTACATACGATTATATATATATATGGATACATATTCCATATACAGTTGCATAAACCGAAAGTGCTTGGGTCAGAGCAATACTTTCGCTTTACATAGGTTTCCGTTGCGAACGTTTTAGTACGTGATCTTTTTTAAGCCGCCAGACCTAGACTACCGTAGAACCGCCGTTGCGTGTTCATGCGGTGTGCAGTGGCAAGCCCCGAGGCGCCGGCCCTCGGACTACCGTAGAACCGCCGTTGCGTGTTCATGCGGTGTGCAGTGGCAAGCCCCGAGGCGCCGGCCCTCGGACTAACGTAGAACCGCCGTTGCGTGTTCATGCGGTGTGCAGTGGCAAGCCCCGAGGCGCCGGCCCTCGGACTACCGTAGAACCGCCGTTGCGTGTTTATGCGGTGTGCAGTGGCAAGCCCCGAGGCGCCGGCCCTCGGACCACCGTAGAAACGCCGTTGCGTGTTTCTGCGGTGTTCCTGTGCAGGCTCGGGGAGGCCGGCCGTCGGACTACCGTAGAACCGCCGTTGCGTGTTCATGCGGTGTACATGTGCCGGACCCGGAAACCGGCCGTTTGGCTATTTACAGAAACGCTTCAATAGCGCGCACTAGCGGACTCACGCGGCCGGTCTCCAGAGGCTTGCAGACCGCTACGCACTGAAAAGCAACGGCGATTTAGGGGATAAGAGGCAATCAAAGAAAAAAATCCGATATTGACAACCTTCCGTTTAGGTGGGTTCAAAACATATATATCTATATCACAACACGGTATGTAACGTGTATGTTTGACTTGTGTTAAAGCAGGCTATGTGTTGCCAGTCTGTCTGTTTGACTTGTACACATATTCTGTGATGGGGACGGCTTCCCATCAGAAGAAGGAAGTGACCATTCGAGACCTCACCTTGCTGGGCTTTAGGGACGAGGTGCTCTTCAAGACAGATCTCGAGGGTGAGTGCGCAATGGTGACTGTCAGACTTAAGACGCGGGCGCGGGGCGGGCGCGGGCAAGTTGGTGCGGGCGCGGGGCGGGCGCGGGCAGATAAGTCGTGCCCGCGCAGATCTCTACTGTCAGTATGCTTTCCATTTGGAAGAAACCAATATCTGTTAACACTTGCATCATATCATATGCTGTAACATTCACTTGACTTGACTTATCATCGGACAGGCGGTTTGTGTCTGTGGCAATGAGAAGAAACATATTCGAGCTTATCAGGGTGTACATTGTGCGGACAATATATGGAGACTTCAAAACACAACGTAAACGGTCTAACCACATGGACTGGCCAGGTTAGCGCCGGATATAAATATTCCTGTTATTAATGAAAGGTAATGACAACTATCCTCTCTTTGCATTGTAGACCTAATTAAAATAACATAAGCCAAGAATTTGCACAGTTATATGCCATTATAAATGTAATGTCATGGCTTAAATGTGCGTCAAGATACAGAACGAAATTGACACTTCCAGCTATACTGAAAGATGACGAAGAAGTCGATCTGCCGCCTGCACTTGAACAGATGTTGTTAGTACTACAGGTCAGTTAAAACTTGTCAATACAGATTTGTTACATATAGAACATGCGACATACTGTAATGTATGATACTGAGCTGTGACATATGTACCTGTGTGGTCTCCCTTTGAGCTGCGACACAGCTTTAACAAGCATCAACAACAGTTCATTGGCTGATCCCAAATGATCTTAGCACTACTTAATAATATAATTTCACCGAGAGATCCCATATCTGCACCTGGACTCTCACCTCCTGCATGGTGTGGTGTTCTCACATTGCAGAGTGTCCATGACACGAATCCCCCTAGCGACAGTTACATGAGGCTGGAGACCATGGTGGCCAGGGTGGTGAACCCCTACCTAGGGTACCGGGGGCTGTACACTGGCGGTCCGGAGCCTGAATACCCCGTCATGGACAACGAGTATCTAGGTAAGGGAGGGAGTCACCATGGAGACCATGGTGGCCAGGGTGGTGAACCCCTACCTGGGGTACCGGGGGCTGTACACTGGCGGTCCGGAGCCTGAGTACCCCGTCATGGACAACGAGTATCTAGGTAAGGGAGGGAGTCGCCATGGAGACCATGGTGGCCAGGGTGGTGAACCCCTACCTAGGGTACCGGGGGCTGTACACTGGCGGTCAGGAGCCTGAGTACCCCGTCATGGACAACGAGTATCTAGGTAAGGGAGGGAGTCGCCATGGAGACCATGGTGGCCAGGGTGGTGAACCCCTACCTGGGGTACCGGGGGCTGTACACTGGCGGTCCGGAGCCTGAGTACCCCGTCATGGACAACGAGTATCTAGGTAAGGGAGGGAGTCGCCATGGAGACCATGGTGGCCAGGGTGGTGAACCCCTACCTGGGGTACCGGGGGCTGTACACTGGCGGTCCGGAGCCTGAGTACCCCGTCATGGACAACGAGTATCTAGGTAAGGGAGGGAGTCGCCATGGAGACCATGGTGGCCAGGGTGGTGAACCCCTACCTGGGGTACCGGGGGCTGTACACTGGCGGTCCGGAGCCTGAGTACCCCGTCATGGACAACGAGTATCTAGGTAAGGGAGGGAGTCGCCATGGAGACCATGGTGGCCAGGGTGGTGAACCCCTACCTGGGGTACCGGGGGCTGTACACTGGCGGTCCGGAGCCTGAGTACCCCGTCATGGACAACGAGTATCTAGGTAAGGGAGGGAGTCGCCATGGAGACCATGGTGGCCAGGGTGGTGAACCCCTACCTAGGGTACCGGGGGCTGTACACTGGCGGTCCGGAGCCTGAGTACCCCGTCATGGACAACGAGTATCTAGGTAAGGGAGGGAGTCGCCATGGAGACCATGGTGGCCAGGGTGGTGAACCCCTACCTAGGGTACCGGGGGCTGTACACTGGCGGTCCGGAGCCTGAGTACCCCGTCATGGACAACGAGTATCTAGGTAAGGGAGGGAGTCGCCATGGAGACCATGGTGGCCAGGGTGGTGAACCCCTACCTAGGGTACCGGGGGCTGTACACTGGCGGTCCGGAGCCTGAGTACCCCGTCATGGACAACGAGTATCTAGGTAAGGGAGGGAGTCGCCATGGAGACCATGGTGGCCAGGGTGGTGAACCCCTACCTGGGGTACCGGGGGCTGTACACTGGCGGTCCGGAGCCTGAGTACCCCGTCATGGACAACGAGTATCTAGGTAAGGGAGGGAGTCGCCATGGAGACCATGGTGGCCAGGGTGGTGAACCCCTACCTAGGGTACCGGGGGCTGTACACTGGCGGTCCGGAGCCTGAGTACCCCGTCATGGACAACGAGTATCTAGGTAAGGGAGGGAGTCGCCATGGAGACCATGGTGGCCAGGGTGGTGAACCCCTACCTAGGGTACCGGGGGCTGTACACTGGCGGTCCGGAGCCTGAGTACCCCGTCATGGACAACGAGTATCTAGGTAAGGGAGGGAGTCGCCATGGAGACCATGGTGGCCAGGGTGGTGAACCCCTACCTAGGGTACCGGGGGCTGTACACTGGCGGTCCGGAGCCTGAGTACCCCGTCATGGACAACGAGTATCTAGGTAAGGGAGGGAGTCGCCATGGAGACCATGGTGGCCAGGGTGGTGAACCCCTACCTAGGGTACCGGGGGCTGTACACTGGCGGTCCGGAGCCTGAGTACCCCGTCATGGACAACGAGTATCTAGGTAAGGGAGGGAGTCGCCATGGAGACCATGGTGGCCAGGGTGGTGAACCCCTACCTAGGGTACCGGGGGCTGTACACTGGCGGTCCGGAGCCTGAGTACCCCGTCATGGACAACGAGTATCTAGGTAAGGGAGGGAGTCGCCATGGAGACCATGGTGGCCAGGGTGGTGAACCCCTACCTGGGGTACCGGGGGCTGTACACTGGCGGTCCGGAGCCTGAGTACCCCGTCATGGACAACGAGTATCTAGGTAAGGGAGGGAGTCGCCATGGAGACCATGGTGGCCAGGGTGGTGAACCCCTACCTGGGGTACCGGGGGCTGTACACTGGCGGTCCGGAGCCTGAGTACCCCGTCATGGACAACGAGTATCTAGGTAAGGGAGGGAGTCGCCATGGAGACCATGGTGGCCAGGGGGGTGAACCCCTACCTGGGGTACCGGGGGCTGTACACTGGCGGTCCGGAGCCTGAGTACCCCGTCATGGACAACGAGTATCTAGGTAAGGGAGGGAGTCGCCATGGAGACCATGGTGGCCAGGGTGGTGAACCCCTACCTAGGGTACCGGGGGCTGTACACTGGCGGTCCGGAGCCTGAGTACCCCGTCATGGACAACGAGTATCTAGGTAAGGGAGGGAGTCGCCATGGAGACCATGGTGGCCAGGGTGGTGAACCCCTACCTGGGGTACCGGGGGCTGTACACTGGCGGTCCGGAGCCTGAGTACCCCGTCATGGACAACGAGTATCTAGGTAAGGGAGGGAGTCGCCATGGAGACCATGGTGGCCAGGGTGGTGAACCCCTACCTGGGGTACCGGGGGCTGTACACTGGCGGTCCGGAGCCTGAGTACCCCGTCATGGACAACGAGTATCTAGGTAAGGGAGGGAGTCGCCATGGAGACCATGGTGGCCAGGGTGGTGAACCCCTACCTGGGGTACCGGGGGCTGTACACTGGCGGTCCGGAGCCTGAGTACCCCGTCATGGACAACGAGTATCTAGGTAAGGGAGGGAGTCGCCATGGAGACCATGGTGGCCAGGGTGGTGAACCCCTACCTGGGGTACCGGGGGCTGTACACTGGCGGTCCGGAGCCTGAGTACCCCGTCATGGACAACGAGTATCTAGGTTAGGGAGGGAGTCACCATGGGGAGCTGGAGTGACGTCATCTATGGTGGGAACTGGAGCCACAATCCAGAATGTTGCATTCTGTATTCAACTTTAGAAGTTACTTAGTTGAAAAAAAAAACTGACGATAAGATTCTAGTTGGACATTGACCACCATAATGATAGGGAAGAAATCGATGGCTTTGACGTTTTTAAAGCGACACAGCACGCATAAACACAGCCAACAAGGTGGGCTGAAAGTTAACCAAGAATCAGTTGCACATTGGAAATACGAAATCGCTTTTATTTATAACCTTCGTTCGTCCGTGAATATGATACCAATGTGTCTATATATTCCTTGTTCAAGTTATTGTATTTTTATTTGCAGACGCCCAGCCACTGCCCGTGGCTTTCTACATCACGGCTCGCAGGGGCAGCCAACCCCTCGGCTTGTCGCCCCTAGCAACAGTCACGGAGGACGACCACTGTCACAGCCTACCGCTAGATGGCGCGCCGGACGAGTTCAACCGGAAGACACATGGTCGCCGAAGGTTCAGCGCCGCTGCGGTGTTCTAGGCTGGAAGGACTACGGTAGACCGGGGACAGGTTCACCGTGCCCTAGCCTAGAAGGACTACGGTAGACCGGGGACAGGTTCGCCGTGCTCTAGCATGGAAGGACTACGGTAGACCGGGGACAGGTTCACCGTGCCCTAGCCTGGAAGGACTACGGTAGACCGGGGACAGGTTCACCGTGCTCTAGCCTGGAAGGACTACGGTAGACCGGGGACAGGTTCACCGTGTTCTAGCTTCGAAGGACTACGGTAGACCGGGGACAGGTTCACCGTTCCCTAGCCTGGAAGGACTACGGTAGACCGGGGACAGGTTCACCGTGCTTTAGCCTGGAAGGACTACGGTAGACCGGGGACAGGTTCACCGTGCTCTAGCCTGGAAGGACTACGGTAGACCGGGGACAGGTTCACCGTGCTCTAGCCTGAAAGGTCTACGGTAGACCGGGGACAGGTTCACCGTGCCCTAGCCTGGAAGGACTACGGTAGACCGGGGACAGGTTCACCGTGCCCTAGCCTCGAAGGACTACGGTAGACCGGGGACAGGTTCACCGTGCTCTAGCCTGGAAAGTATACGGTAGACCAGGGACAGGTTCACCGTGCTCTAGCATGAAAGGACTACGGTAGACCGGGGACAGGTTCACCAGAGCTCTAGCCTGGAAGGTCTACGGCAGACCGGGGACAGGTTCACCGTGCCCTAGCCTGGAAGGACTACGGTAGACAGGGGACAGGTTCACCGTGCCCTAGCCTCGAAGGACTACTGTAGACCGGGGACAGGTTCACCGTGCTCTAGCCTGGAATGTCTACGGTAGACCGGGGACAGGTTCACCGTGCTCTAGCATTAAAGGACTACGGTAGACCGGGGACAGGTTCACCAGGGCTCTAGCCTGGAAGGTCTACGGTAGACCGGGAACAGGTTCACCGTGCCCTAGCCTCGAAGGACTACGGTAGACCGGGGACAGGTTCACCGTGCTCTAGCCTGGAAGATCTGCGTTAGACCGGGGACAGGTTCTCCGTGCCCTAGCTTGGAAGGACTACGGTAGACCGGGGACAGGTTCACCGTGCCCTAGCCTGGAAGGACTACGGTAGACCGGGGACAGGTTCACCGTGCTCTAGCCTGGAAGGACTACGGTAGACCGGGGACAGGTTCACCGTGCTCTAGCCTGGAAGGACTACGGTAGACCGGGGACAGGTTCACCGTGCCCTAGCCTGGAAGGTCTACAGTAGACCGGAGACAGGTCCACCGTGCTCTAGCCTGGAAGGACTACAGTAGACCGGGGAGAGGTTCACCGTGCTCTAGCCTGGAAGGACTACGGTAGACCGGGGACAGGTCCACCGTGCTCTAGCCTGGAAGGACTACGGTAGACCGGGGACAGGTTCACCGTGCCCTAGCCTAAAAGGACTACGGTAGACCGGGGACAGGTTCACCGTGCCCTAGCCTAAAAGGACTACGGTAGACCGGGGACAGGTTCACCGTGCCCTAGCCTGAAAGGTCTACGGTAGACCGGGGACAGGTTCATCGTGCCCTAGCCTGGAAGGACTACGGTAGACCGGGGACAGGTTCATCGTGCCCTAGCCTGGAAGGTCTACGGTAGACCGGGGACAGGTTCACCGTGCTCTAGCCTGGAAGGACTACGGTAGACCGGGGACAGGTTCACCGTGCCCCAGCCTGGAAGGACGACGGTAGACCGGGGACAGGTTCACCGTACCCTAGCCTGAAAGGTCTACGGTAGACCGGGGACAGGTTCACCGTGCTCTAGCCTGGAAGGACTACGGTAGACCGGGGACAGGTTCACCGTGCCCTAGCCTGGAAGGACTACGGTAGACCGGGGACAGGTTCATCGTGCCCAAGCCTAAAAGGACTACGGTATACCGGGGACAGGTTCACCGTGCCCTAGCCTGGAAGGACTACGGTAGACCGGGGACAGGTTCACCGTGCCCTAGCCTGGAAGGACTACGGTAGACCGGGGACAGGTTCATCGTGCCCAAGCCTAAAACGACTACGGTATACCGGGGACAGGTTCACCGTGCCCTGGCCTGGAAGGACTACGGTAGACTGGGGACAGGTTCATCGTGCCCTAGCCTAGAAGGACTACGGTAGACCGGGGACAGGTTCACCGTGCTCTAGCCTAGAAGGACTACGGTAGACCGGGGACAGGTTCACCGTGCTCTAGCATGGAAGGACTACGGTAGACCGGGGACAGGTTCACCGTGCCCTAGCCTGGAAGGACTACGGTAGACCGGGGACAGGTTCACCGTGCCCTAGCCTGGAAGGACTACGGTAGACCGGGGACAGGTTCATCGTGCCCTAGCCTGGAAGGACTACGGTAGACCGGGGACAGGTTCACCGTGCCCTAGCCTGGAAGGACTACGGTAGACCGGGGACAGGTTCACCGTGCCCTAGCCTGGAAGGACTACGGTAGACCGGGGACAGGTTCACCGTGCTCTAGCCTGGAAGGACTCCGGTAGACCGGGGACAGGTTCACCGTGCCCTAGCCTGGAAGGACTACGGTAGACCGGGGACAGGTTCATCGTGCCCTAGCCTGGAAGGACTACGGTAGACCGGGGACAGGTTCACCGTGCCCTAGCCTAAAAAGACTACGGTAGACCGGGGACAGGTTCATCGTGCCCAAGCCTAAAAGGACTACGGTAGACCAGGGACAGGTTCATCGTGCCCAAACCTAAAAGGACTACGGTATACCGGGGACAGGTTCACCGTGCCCTAGCCTGGAAGGACTACGGTAGACCGGGGACAGGTTCACCGTGCTCTAGCCTGGAAGGACTACGGTAGACCGGGGACAGGTTCACCGTGCCCTAGCCTGGAAGGACTACGGTAGACCGGGGACAGGTTCATCGTGCCCTAGCCTAGAAGGACTACGGTAGACCGGGGACAGGTTCATCGTGCCCTAGCCTAGAAGGACTACGGTAGACCGGGGACAGGTTCATCGTGCCCAAGCCTAAAAGGACTACGGTAGACCGGGGACAGGTTCATCGTGCCCTAGCCTAGAAGGACTACGGTAGACCAGGGACAGGTTCATCGTGCCCTAGCCTAGAAGGACTACGGTAGACCAGGGACAGGTTCACCGTGCTCTAGCCTATAAGGACTCCGGTAGACCGGGGAGAGGTTCACCAGGGCTCTAGCCTCAAAGGACTACGGTAGACCGGGGACAGGTTCACCAGGGCTCTAGCCTCAAAGGTCTACGGTAGACCGGGGACAGGTTCACCGTGCTCTAGCCTCAAAGGGCTCCGGTAGACCGGGGACAGGTTCACCGTGCTATAGCCTGGAAGGTCTACGGTAGACCGGGGACAGGTTCACCGTGTTCTAGCCTGAAAGGACTACATTCGACCGGGGACAGGTTCACCGTGCCCTAGCCTATAAGGACTACGGTAGACCGGAGACAGGTTCACCGTGCCCTAGCCTATAAGGACTACGGTAGACCGGAGACAGGTTCACCGTGCTCTAGCCTATAAGGACTACGGTAGACCGGAGACAGGTTCACCGTGCCCTAGCCTATAAGGACTACGGTAGACCGGAGACAGGTTCACCGTGCTCTAGCCTATAAGGACTACGGTAGACCGGAGACAGGTTCACCGTGCTCTAGCCTAGAAGGACTACGGTAGACCGGGGACAGGTTCACCGTGCTCTAGCCTAGAAGAACTACGGTAGACCGGGGACAGGTTCACCCTGCTCGAGCCTTGTAGGACTACGGTAGACCGGGGACGGACGGGTTCACCGTGCCCTAGCCTATAAGGACTACGGTAGACCGGAGACAGGTTCACCGTGCTCTAGCCTATAAGGACTACGGTAGACCGGAGACAGGTTCACCGTGCTCTAGCCTATAAGGACTACGGTAGACCGGAGACAGGTTCACCGTGCCCTAGCCTATAAGGACTACGGTAGACCGGAGACAGGTTCACCGTGCTCTAGCCTATAAGGACTACGGTAGACCGGAGACAGGTTCACCGTGCCCTAGCCTATAAGGACTACGGTAGACCGGAGACAGGTTCACCGTGCTCTAGCCTATAAGGACTACGGTAGACCGGAGACAGGTTCACCGTGCTCTAGCCTATAAGGACTACGGTAGACCGGAGACAGGTTCACCGTGCTCTAGCCTATAAGGACTACGGTAGACCGGGGACAGGTTCACCGTGCTCTAGCCTGGAAGGACTACGGTAGACCGGGGACGGACGGGTTCACCGTGCTCTAGCCTATAAGGACTACGGTAGACCGGAGACAGGTTCACCGTGCTCTAGCCTATAAGGACTACGGTAGACCGGAGACAGGTTCACCGTGCCCTAGCCTATAAGGACTACGGTAGACCGGAGACAGGTTCACCGTGCTCTAGCCTATAAGGACTACGGTAGACCGGAGACAGGTTCACCGTGCCCTAGCCTATAAGGACTACGGTAGACCGGAGACAGGTTCACCGTGCTCTAGCCTAGAAGGACTACGGTAGACCGGGGACAGGTTCACCGTGCTCTAGCCTGGAAGGACTACGGTAGACCGGGGACAGGTTCACCGTGCTCTAGCCTGGAAGGACTACGGTAGACCGGGGACGGACG
Source organism: Arenicola marina (assembly GCA_964019135.1). NCBI lineage: Eukaryota > Metazoa > Annelida > Polychaeta > Arenicolidae > Arenicola > Arenicola marina. Next base: position 36,945,551 of record OZ025248.1, read on the forward strand.
GGTTCACCGTGCCCTAGCCTTGTAGGACTACGGTAGACCGGGGTCATACCTTTTAGCCGAGATCGTTAAACTTCCCGGTGGTATGAACACGTGAATCCACCGCGTGATATCACCGATCGGACTTTCCACGCCGGCAGCAAGGCACTGGAACCAGCTTATTATATCACCGTTCATATTATAACCGCCATGTGGCACCGAACGTGCCAGCCCGCTGCGCATATTATAGATCCGAGTAGCATCTCAGAGCCCCCCCACCCACCACACTCCGATGTTATAAACACATGACGGGCGACACCGGATCGGCGCACTGGTTTCTCCCTTTAATGCAAGCTGTCAACTATCACTTGTGATTCTCCCAGATGTGTCAGCTCGATCTGTATCAGCTGTGAAAACCATCTGGCGATTTCTGTTATCATAAATATGTCATCAAAGGTTGTCCGTGTTGAAAGCTGTTGACTAAGCCGTGATGTAATTTTCAATGGGTTTTGTACCAAGCCGGCTTCCTGTGTTGACTAACTTACCTCGCTTCCACGTCATGCAACATGAATATGGAAGAAAGGTCCCAGTTACGTAATGCGTTGTCAGATATTTATTTCCATTTCCACTTCCAGCATGATAAATTACAAATAGCACTACATACAAAATCGTTAATAAATTGTTTCGATGTCTCATATATGTCCTTGCATAACATATTACCAGTTTGCAGAATACTGTGGTCAGTAACTGAACTGGCATTGGTGGAGCGTTCCTCTGACCTTGACCATGTGAAAACGCCTTGTGAAGCCGGATTGGTGGAAGCTGGGTGCCACGTTGAAAGCCGGACGTCCTGTGATGATGTCACGCGATGGTCTGTGCGTCCGTAGATGGCGTCCACAACGGCGGAAATGAGGACGGTCTTCCTGGTCTTCTCCAGATCAGTGCAAACAGTGGGACAACCATATATAAACACTGTTGTAATTAAAATAAGAAATTAATTGTGCACGTTGTGGGTTTATTAGAAGTGAAAAGCATCGCACCATGGGGAAAACATTGGGCCCTCTCATATTCGAGACAGAAGCTGTCCTTCAGTAAGGTTAATTATGGGTAATTGATGTCCTATCTTCTATGCGTCTTCACGGAAGCAAGGTTAATACCTCAAAAGGTAAACTCTCGATGTTATACGCTTATGGCAGTATTCATAAACCACAGTTAGCTTGCGCACCAAAAGTGCATTTTCATTGTAGCCTCACCAGCTCGTTGTGGTTGTGCTGATGGTAAATAAATCATGTGCAATATAATTTTTGCGATTTCTTAATTCGGAAAATTAACCTTTTGGTTGAACCCGGTAATTCGTCGTTATATGTTCCACTTGGCGCTAAGTCTATTGACGTAGCTTTATTGTGGTTTATAAATACGGCCCCAGAAGGGTTACCTGTCAGTTTGTTATAGTACACACATTCAGGGTTTAATGTAACATTAAATATGTTCAAGGTTTACTCTTGTTGCCCAAACGAGGTGAGAGGTATGTGTGCCTGGGATCCTGTAAACTTCATCGGGAGAACCAGGCGGTACCAGGGGTGGATCCAGGAATTCGACAAGGGGGAGTTTGGGAGCGGTGGGGGGGGGTCTCTGCTCTCTGAAGACCTGCGACGGGGGTTGATGTTGGTCCTGCTGTCAATCTAGGGACCCATCCTCAGGCCTAGATTGAAGTTCTCATCCTAGTTGTAGGTGGTGCATTGCGGTATCCGGATCCCCATCACACTCACCTCCAGATTGTCCACACAATGGGGCAGTCCGACCCCATCCAGACAGCTTGTCGACCCGCACGACGGGAAGTCCGGATCAACACCACACACACACCTCCTGATCGGCAGTCTGACCATATCCAGACTGCTGGTCGACCACACACCACGGGAAGTCCGGATCACCACCACACACACCTCCTGATCGGCAGTCCGACCATATCCAGACCGCTGGTCGACCCACACTACGGGAAGTCGAGATCGCGAGCTATGTTCACCACCGTCCCGACCATCAGAGCCGCCGCACTCAGCGCCTCAACGGTGTCGCCGCCTAGCGAGACAAACATGTCTAATTCTGCATCCCATTCTCTTACCGTGAATTGGTCCCTGAACCACGAGGCTGTGGTCTGTGATCTCAATCAGGAGTCGTCGCATTGTTGTTCTCTAGCATAAAATGTCCCTTCGCCCAAAAGGAGGGCATCAAATCTATTTTAACAACGCGTTCGGAAGGCTTCCCCTGCCGCCCTTATCCCCTTGGCATTTTACTCTGATATCACAGTCAATAAGCCACGCTCATGACTGATCTCTGACCCAGTCTTATCTGTTCGCGACGACATTATCAACGTTACCCGTTGCCGCGAATATTAACATAATCGTGCAAAAACCGTTTTTATATCATCGGTTTATCTTATGCATAATAACCTCATGTATCCTCTTCCATAAAATAAGATATTGCGCTATGTACAATATTAAACTAGTAATTCGGTGATTACTCCTGTGAAGCTTATGTATGGTTGTCACTAATGTAGGTTAACCTCGTTATATATGACATGGGTAACGTATATAACACGAGACGTTTAACTTATCAAATTTGGCTAAGTAACATTACATTTTCCAAATGGACATTCAAGACATTAATCTCAACATAAATTAATAAAATAAATTTATTACCTGCATACAAATACCGTCATCAACAATTAAACGGGAATCTGCACCTATACGCCAGGTTCCATTGGCGGGAAAAGGTGATGCTCTAGTTTCTCATTGAACAACTGGCCTTTAAATTCCCTTTAAATTGGGGAACAAAAGTAGGGAATGGTTCACCACCAACAAAACCTGGGTGAAGACATTGCTTAATAGACACCATACAGTGTTAGGAACCAGACGTACAATGTGCACTAAACCACATGACCTGTTCAGCCGTGGCATTAAAGGTCACGGAAAAATCGAAGAGCCTAAATTACAAATAGTGCTGGCGCTGCATACCCTCGTACTTGGGCAGTGTGTGTCCCAGCATCGTGTATGCACCACTTATTGGGTTATGGGTTTTTGGTTTTGGATTATGGGTTATGGGTCTATTGTTATGGGTTGGGGGTACGAGTCAATGCTTGCGGGCTACGGATTACCGACTAATAATTGCTGGCTGCGGGTTAATGTTCGCTAGTTACGGGTTAATGTGTGCGGGTCACGGGTTAATGGTTGCGGGTTAATGTGCGCTAGTTACGGGTTAATGTGTGCGGGTCACGGGTTAATGTTTGCGGGTTACGGGTTAATGTTTGCGGGTTACGGGTTAGTGTTTGCGGGTTGCGGGTTAATGTGCGCTAGTTACGGGTTAATGTGTGCGGGTCACGGGTTAATGTTTGCGGGTTACGGGTTAGTGTTTGCGGGTTACGGGTTAATGTTTTCTAGTTACGGGTAAATGATTGCGGGTTGCGGCTACGGGTTACGTGCATGAATTACGTAGTTTTGCGCCATATAGCTACTTGAATGGCGATGAGGGAGAGACGCAGGAACACATAGGATCGTCACATAGATGCACGGCAGCGATGCAGTGGGGGCGATGACAACATCGAACATAGGTCGGTCGCTGCCCCGGGACACACAAACGGCTTGTAATGAGGCAATTAAGTGCAAATTGCAAATGGGTATCCGTGTTGAACCCGTGGACAGATCGCTCCAATCTGATACATGGAGAGGGTGGAAACCAATGCTTGCGCACAGGTCATACGTTGTAACGGCACTGGGGGTAATTGTGATGCTGCATTGTGTGAAAAGAGTCGCATTTGCGCCGTGATGTGGCAAGAGTTGTAGTTTCTCTGTGATGTGGTAGGAGTTGTAGTTTCTCCGTGATGTGGCAGGAGTTGTAGTTTCTCTGTGATGTGTCAGGAGTTGTATTTTCTCTGTGATATGGCAAGAATTGTATTTTCTTCGTGGTGCGGCATTGTCTGAAAGGAGTTTCCCTTTACGTGTATCATGCTGAGCGATTTTGAACAACACCTATCAGACAGACACTAAGAGAACGAAGAGCGAGACACGGATTATCAAAGCAAAGATTTTATTTCCGAGATGGAGTACATTAATTGACTACATAAATTCCTGGATTGGTTGTCAAATAACAGCCCGGCTGCATCCTGTACCCCACCGTAATATTTCTCCATTGACGGTACTCCTTATACAAGCCAGCAGCTAACCTATGATATGTTTGTTATTGGTGAGTAAACTGCCCGTGGCGTCCGTGCCACGAAGAGTGAGTGCCCTCCTGTTATGTCCCAGCCTCCATAAAGCTAAAGAAACTTAATCAAACTGCACTCTAACATGGCACGCCTGATTAAACACACATCTGTTCATACCCAAAAAACATATTGCGCCAACATGATTGTCGATAGCACATACGCATACATGTACATATGATTTTAGAGTTACTATTACTACCACAAGATGTAAACACAATGCCAGCCGAACTAATCTTCAGATTAGTCGTAGCATTTTTGAGAGATCGAACAAACTGATCATAGTGGAGAGCAGCCACTGTTTTATGATTCTCCAGTGGCAGATTTCATCAACGCAGTTTAGCCGACTTCGGGGCTTAGTCGGCTAAAGTTGCCATGTAAACGATGGGCGATTTTAGCCGACTAAGCCCCGTAGCCGGCTTAACTATGCATGTGAAATAGGCCGCAGGAAAGCTGGAATGAAATTTTAAAAAGAAGCAGGATCGAACTTACAGCCCCAGGACCAACGATCTGATGTTCAACAGACTGATCTGGCTTCGAAGGGATCGATCACTTTGAAAGCGTCTCTCTGTGAATTCACCAAACCCGTCCCCGCCGGTTGCTGTACGAACACCTTTAAATTGAAAGCGACGACGGAATGAAAAAAATGTTAATGATGGATATACTCCTCTAAATTTGATACCCTCTCGCGTATGCACTCGCGATTTCCCAGGATATATGCGAAATTCACCCGCTTCGCCTACCTCTAAAATTTCAACGGAATGTTCACATGTGACAAAGCCAATTAGAAACAAGCGAAGAGACAAGCCATATCGCGACAACAAAGGATTCATTTCTAATTGTTCCTTTAGCATTTAGATTTATAGATTCACATACTGCCAGAATTGTACCTGAATTATAAACAGACGCCCGTCTCTACCACTGGAATGCCACGGTATTGTTCACTCGGACGCAGGAGCAATATTGATTTTCATATAATCGAACCGTGTCTATCGACGCGCAGCGAAATGTCAGAGCCCACAGCTGGCCCTTGAACAACAGTGACCTTTTTTAATATGGACTACGTCACACACCACGAAAGGTCAGCGGCAAACCTCTCATAATGGAAAAGGTGAATTAATGATGGCGAAAGCAACACTTTTGCGCGAACATCCCAAAGTCTACTTCTGAAAGTAACCCGATCTTAATGAGTGGCTTCCCCAGAGTACGAACTTCATGTCAACCCCGCCTACCACACCCACACAGAAGTGCGTAATTAAATGTGCATATATATACACACATAAACAGATTCAAAGGATGCATGAAAATATTTACCATACATTTAAGCGGAAGACAAATAGTGTAAGGTTCAATACGAGCTTAAAAATGGGACATCATAGAAAACTTATATACATTGACAACTAACTCAACGTCATATACATGTTAACCATAAGATACCATCAGTGGTGCAAGTTATCTGATTTACGTTTCTCGGTACGATAGAAAGACATACAAACAGATATAAACATGGGATAAAAAGATTTGAGTAGGTAACTCAGCATAATCATAATGAACGCACCTTAGATATATTCCTGTTTGCAAGATTCAGCCTATGCATTTGCATTTTATTGTATTTAATATATATATTTATATATATTTACTACTATTTATGCATATTAAATATCCTTTCCTCCCATATAATCCATAAAGTTACGAATTTTGGCTGCAATTTACCATTTCACACACACAATAGACATGATTCTTAGCATGTATAATTGTCATTCATGTCGTTTCTGAATACTATTTGCCAAAGTAGTCACGAGATACGATTACAAATTAACTACCACTCCTTTTCTTTTAGCGGTAACAGGTTCGAAAGGTTACGAGCGACACTGCACAACGAAATGGTGATACGACCCCCAGTTTGTATCACTTATGAACTTATCACAAGACTTATACCGAAACGGTTCACCGAGAAAGTAACTCCTGTGATACACGCGAAACATTTGCTATTTGCAACTTGCATGTGTCGTGGTTGATGTACTATATATATATAACTATAACTATAACTATAATATATATCGAATATATGGTATTTAATATATCTATATAATATATGTATTTCACACGCCAGTTTCTCGGTAATTCACAGTTGCGATGATATTATCTCCAAGGAGTCACGGTGACTGGTAGGGGGAGAGCCGTTCAGCGTTCCGTCAGGGTTGGGGGATCGGGGCGGGGGGGGGGTGGGGATGGAAAGGGTCTTTCCCCTTCAGATGTCCTCGTGGTACGTCGAGGAGCCGGAGAAGCTCTCCCTCAGGGGTTTGTACTGGGCCCGGTCGTTCTTTCCCATCATCCTCTTCCCCAGGAAGATCAGCAGCAGCATGATGACTATCACGGCCACGCACGCCCCGAGGGCGATAATAGGGGCGTTCATCGTGCTCGACGATTGCCAGAAGTCGGTGTCTTCCTCTTGGGCGTCGCCGCTGAGGTCGCTGTCGACGAGGCCGGTCAGGGGCTTGTGGGCGGCCGGGTCATCTTCCCAGCGGTCGGGGTAGACCGCATCAGCAGCCGCAGGCGTTTCAGCAGGAAGCCCCTCCTGCATGGGTGGAAGCTCTGCCTGACCCGCCCAATCCTCGGGTAGTTCCCATTCGCTCTCCGGGGCACCTTCCACATTGGTGTCTTGACCTTGACCTAGATCTTGGGTACTTGCGGTCGTGGTCCAATTGATCGATTCGGTGCCCCACTCTTGGGTGGTGTCGTTATGCTCAGCGTCCCACTCCTCCCATTCCTTCTCCCACTCCTCATCCCATTCTTCCTCTTCCTCCTCCCACTCCTTCTCCTCCTCTTCCCACTCGGTCTCGTCTTCCTCCGTCCAGGTATCGTCACTGAAGTCTGCCCCGGCCTCCACTCCGGCATCCTGGCCTTCTACTTGCGGAGTCTCCCCGTCCACGCCTTCCGTCCCCGCCCACGCATCCTCGCTCTCCCCATCCTCCCATTCCTTCTCGTAGGCCGCTTCTTCCTCTTCCCACTCCTTCTCTATTTCCTCCTCCTCCTTTTCCCATTCCGCCTCATCCTCAGCCGTCCAGTCAGAAGCCTCGCCGGCTTGTCCTTCGTAGTGATCCACGTCCTCTCCCGCTTCCCCGGCCTCCGCCCCCTCCTCCTCCTCCCACTCCTTCTCATACGCCGCATCCTCCGCTTCCAATTCCTTCTCTAACTCCTCCTCCTCCTCTTCCCATTCCTTCTCATCCTCCTCCGTCCACTTACCATCATCCCCTACTTCTTCGTCCTCCTCGTCGCTAGCCCCACCTCCGAAGGGCCACCAGTCGAGCCAGCCACTATCCGTGGTGGAATAGGTTTCGGTGGTCTGAGCGGTGACAGTACTGTCCTCTTCCTCCACGGGCAGGGCGGTCACCGTCCTGTTGGGAGATTCATCTTCGTATCCAGCCACCGCACTCGGATCCACCCCAGCGTCACCCACTCTCGGAACTGAGCTGAGATCCGGGATGTCCTGGTAACCTTGATCTTCTCCCTGGGTCACATTTGTCACAAACATTGGATCCTCTTCCCCCAGAATGGACTGACTCTCCGGAACAGCCACTGGATCCGCAACAGATTCCGTAGCCATTTGATCCGGAACCATTTGATCCGGATTAACGGCTTCGATTATTTCACTGGGAGCACTTCCATCATCCTGGGTCGCGATCGGGGCAGCATCCAACAGCGGTAGGACCTCATCAACGCCTACCTCATCTGTACTATTCTGTAGATCCAGAATGGGTTGTTCCAGGACTTCCTGGGTCGCGTCCCCGTCCCGACTTAGAAACTTGCCGTATCGGGCTCCCACGGCAGGGGCCAACTCGCAGGTATCCCAGGGTGAACAGCGGGCCAGCAGACACACCATCACACCATTGTAGTTGAAGTATGACGCCATATTGCAGTTCTCTGCAACAACAATAAAATGGAAATGTGTTCAGGGCGTTTAGGTTGAAGGCGTGTTTACGATCAGAGAAGAAAGAAATGAATAAACTATAAAGGGTAAACTGTATACCATCCTGACAAATGTGATATTGTATAATTCCATAAAGAATTAAGAATAAATATATTCCGTATTTCAAGAGGGTAACACACACAGCCGTGCCCCGTCATTCTGCTTCAGTGTCAAATTTCAACGGGTGGTTGGTCATCATTGGGCTTAGTGCTTAATACATTAAACAATATGGGCCTCATTATAACCAGATATGTGTTGATATATATATAATATTAAGCAAAAACTACATCCATTGATGTTATAACAGTTTCTCTGAAGTGACGTCATCATCGATGGTGCTTGGCCAGGTGTTACCTGTGTATCGGTTACAGCACTCCTGGTAACAGTCCTGCTCAGACGCCATGTCACTGGACTGGAGGAGCACCTCAGCCGGTTCCCGAACGGATTGCAGTCGCATCCCCTCGTATTTCTCCATCTCGCACGAGTCCTGCGCATGCGTCGGCAGCAACAGGAAGCTGATCACCAGCGCCAACAAGCGCAGCATTTTGACGGACGATTTTGACAATAACCTGCAAGAAACACGGAATCCTCAGATGTGACGTCATGGGAAATCTGTTTGAGTGCCTTATGGTGTGTGGTGTAAGGTTCAAGATTTTATAAAAAATACAACTATCATTGAAAGTCAAAAAAGGTTTAGCATAGCTTGATCGATGGCACCGTCAGATGTGAAGTCATGGAAATCTGTTTGAGTGCCTTATGGTGTATGGTGTAAGGTTCAAGATTTTATAAAAAATATAACTATCATTGAAAGTCAAAAAAGGTGTAACACTGCTTGATCGATGGCACCGTCGATCTGAAACCAACCCAGATGTTCAAGTTTAAGGCATAAAATTAGCATTGGAATACCTCACCGAGTATCATACTGGCTTATACTAGCAGTATCAGGCTTGATTACCCTCCTGGGGGGGGGGGGGCAATATTAAACTAATCTAGTTGGGAGGGGGGGTGGGGGGGTCCGCGGGTGCCCCTTGATGCCTGAGAGAGCGAACGTTTGTAATGAAATGATACCCCTATAGAGCGAGGGGGAGGGGTGCTCTAAAAATGTGCGATCACAGAGCGGCTTTACGGGGAAAACAAACAAAAATAAACAAAGCGGGTGTATGCATGGAACTGCAACATAGAGCGGGTCAACGGAAAAAAAATACCCCTTTCAAGCGCATTTTGGCGGTAAAACGCCCCTACCCAGCGGATTTTGAAGGCGAAGAATGGGGGCTTTACCGCTATTCCAGAAGTACTTTGGAAGTCATCAAATGAGCGAACTGACCCTTTTATTTACATATGAAATAACACTAATGTGTCGTTAATAAAGTAACACAAACATATACAAGAAATGGCCCTGGACCAGTGCTATCACGAGTAACGAGACGACATTGGGAGGCAACTCATGAGATCAAAGATTTCTCCTGGAACATGAACTCAGCTGTGAAAGTTTACTGTGACGGAAAAATTATAAATGTTGTTGTGGCGTAATATACTGTAAATTTCGTTACGCGTTGCGCAATTACTTACAAGGCCTGTTTCGGTTCATTATAGTGGAAATTAACAATACGCCAAGTGCACAGCGCGACGTGGCGGGTTGGGTCCCAAGCGTCACACAATGGGTTTGGCGCAGTAATATCACAGCCAGTGTAGCGGTGATGAGCCTCCGATTACCGTGCCTTCCGACTCTCGCCGCGACAGCTACTTCAAGGTTCAACGACGGCAAACAAGCGAAAAACACCAATAAAACTCCGCCCATCCCATCTGAGGAAGTGTTTGGTGAGCTGGGTACAGCCCCACAAGACGGTCACGTCCCATGATGACTTAGCCACACACTTACCAAAACTTGCAGGTCTCCTCCGCGGGGCCAACTTGACGCGGTGTTCCCCCAAAGGAGAGAATTATATCTAGGTCTGTGCTCCACTCTGTAAGCCAGCTACTACTGTGCCAGCGAGCAGCCGTCTGTCGCACGTTGACACAACGACCACAGCAGCCAGGGCGGCGGCGTTATGGCTATGGCTATGCTGTGCTGGTATGTCTGCCAAATAAAATCGAAAATCAATGGGGGCGAAAGCGTCAGCTTGCGGTATGGCAGCCACTCAACATGTATTGGCTATGGTAGCTAAACAGGGGCAGACCAACGCCCCCTCTCCACCCCTACACGCGGAGGGACTCCCCAGCTTGCACCCCGATTGGCCGATTTTTACCCCTGCGACCACGTGGTCTGGTCACGTGACAACGGATGCGCAGATTTTGACCAATATACCAAGGCGGTTTGCAGCATTGACATCGATCTGTATTCTAAAGCTGCGCATTTACGACAAATTTATCGTCGAATGCATAAAGTACACAGCGTTACCAGGCGACTCATGAGTGACATGATTTGGGCGGTTGTTGCCTTCACGGGGAACGGACGGCGGATGGGGGGGGGGGGGGGTCGGGGGGTAGGAAGAGTTGTAACATAACAGGCGTTTCCGCAACTGCTTTGATAAGTTATCGTCGGGAAGGCGCTACTAAATAAACATTGGCCCTAACCACCAAAGGAACAAATGTCCCTAATTCTCCACAATTTTCCAGATGCTAGTTGTTTCACAAACTTTTCCATTAGAGGGGGGGGGGGGAGGGGGGGGGTAGAGGGGCACGGGGGGTCGTGTTTAGAACTTTATTCCCAAGTCACGATAACTTAAATTTTCAGTCCACGATTAATGAAGATCCTTGATCATGACGGTCGGCTAATGTCCCATTGCCAGTTCACGAAGAATTATTTTCTCATACCCAGTTCACGGTGCAATGAACCCAGTTCACGGTGCAATGAAAGCCAGTTCGCACGGAACGGAAATGGGAAATGCCGAGATGGCAACGAGTGGTTTCCTATCTGAGGAAGACAGATAAAACTCACCAGAACAAACGTATCGGTAAGCTAATCCCCCTCTTACCCCCGCCCCCCCACCACTCCCACTTCGCCCCCATTGAATAGGGATCTGGGTTCTCATTCAACCCAGACAAATGGACGATATCATGTCCCTTACACCTTTGACCTCGTCAGGAAAAAACAAACATGTTTGCTCCGCTTGTCCTGAACGGGCGGTGGTGGGTTTGGATTAATCCGGTTGGTTACTCGAGGCCGAGGACAGCCATGACTAACATAGGTGTGGCGCATGACTGTGTACGATCACCGCCCCCGTTATGACGTCACCGTAATCGATCACAGATCGATAACCCTTGATGATGATAGCGGGTGGACGCTGCGAAAATCGCACATGCTGCGTGTATGTTGTTGTTATAGGCCACATTGTGAAATGTTTTGAAATGAGTTTTATAAACGAGAAAATGCAGAGAGGGCGGGGGAGGGGGAGGGGGGGGGGGATGATCTACGTCTCAGAACGCTTGATTTTGCATGGGTCATTGAGACAAGTGTAGCGGTCCTTGGATCCGCCACAGTATTTTCGCCACTAAAATCCCATCGAATAGATCTGCTGCTGTTGAGATGGGCTTGTGGAGAAACTTACGACTGGTCATGGGAGAGGAGAGGGGGGGGGGGGCAAGGTCAAAATACGTTGCGTTCCTCTTAGCTTTGTCTAACCGCAGATTAACCTTTTGTTTACATATGATCTGCACGCCTTGAGTACTTTTTAAGTGTGCGGTGTTATCTGCAGCCAGGTGTGCATCTATTTGTCTTAAGAAAGCCTTGATTATGATATTAGATATATGTCGTCGTGTCGTGGTGCATGTCACCTTACTTTCAGAAGACCTTCTTTGATTGATTATGAGGGCCCCTGAGGAGGGGTAGCCATGTCGCGTGTCGATTTTAAGAAAAGGTCTATGTCGCGTGTCGATTTTAACAAAAGGTCCATGTCGCGTGTCGCTAAGTCTTGTGTCCCATGTCGATTTTAAAATAACCCCAATGTCGGGTTGTCGATTAAAAAAATCGCCGTGTCGCCGTGTCGAAAAAGCCCTTCTGGGGCCCTGTTATGTATGTGTCGTCTTGCTATGAACAAGCCATGATTATTTACGCATTGATGTTCGTGGCCTACGTCATCGCGGATGACTCCCACCACTCCGGTGTCCACACGACGATGTGGCTCACATACAACTCACTTTGTCTTTTAAAGTCAAATTAAAAATTAAATTTTAATTAAATTAGATGTGATTAAATAGATGTGATCGCTTGCCTTCGAAAACCTTTGATCAACTCAATTATGAATCTGCTTGTCTGGAGATCTCTTAGCATGGGTTAAGTTTGTACATGTGATGAATTGTTCTTTTTAATAAAATATTTATATAAAAATCTGTTTCTCCTCAAAATGGCCATGGTCAGGTTATGTATGTGGGTACTAATGATTAATAAATATTTGACTGTTGGGTAGGTATCTGTTTATTTCAGCTAGGTTTGGTATGTATTAGTTTATTTCAGAAATCCTGACTAAGTTTGGCACATCTATTTGTCTGACGAAAGGCTTCATTGAGTTAATGGTATATATATTCATCTACGAAAACAATGATTAGGTTTGCTAAGTATCTACTTGTCTATAGACAGCCTTAAGTTAAGGTATATATCTGCTAGTCTTGATTAGATCAGGTAGGTAGCGGGTTGTCTTAAGGAACTCTTGGTGAGGTTAGGTCAATGTCCGCTTGCCCTGGCCCGGGGTACTAATACATTGCTGTGGGCGGGGGGGTAGGGGGGGGGGGGTCCGCGGTAATTCCCCCTCTTTTTCACCGCCAAAATCCGCTCGGACGGGGTATTTTTTCGCGGTAACCAGCTCGATTAACGCACATTTTGAGAGTCCCCGACCTCCCCCCACCCCGGTCACACGTTTAAAAATAGCCGCTCTATAAGGGTATCTTTTTCATCATAAATGTGCGCTCTATAGGGGTATCTTTTTCATCATAAATGTTTTTTTTCATCATAGATTTGCATAACAGTGGCCCCCCCCCGCACCCCACTCCCGGGCATTCATATTTGCTCCAATAAATTAATGCCTTGTTTGATGTGCATGGATTGGCCAAAAGGTAAAAACAAATTATCTGCTGTTTACTAGACTGGTTGTTGTGTGTATATGCGTATACAGCATAATTCGTTTCGTATCTACTTCACTGGTTGTTGTGCTCATATGAGCTTGGCTAAAACGTAAATAAATATTCATTATCTTTTTTCTCCCCAAACTAATATCGACACACTTTGTGTAGGACACTATCTGTGAAGGCACCGGTCATGCCGTACCCAGGGCCGTACCATTCGGGGGTTTATACAAAGAACACGTGGCGACATGAGTTGTATGTGAGCCACATCATCGGGTACACACCGGGAGTTATGGGAGTCATCCGCGATGACGTAGGCCACGATCATCAATTCGTGGCGTCGCACTAAACACAGAAATTACGCATCACGCGCTTTTCATCGATCGATTTGATTTTATTGACTAGCGAACGAGGTGGTTGACGAATGAGTATCAACACATGACGGCGGTAAAACAAACCACACCTCTTTCCACGTTTTAGAATCTCTCTAATGCTGAATGAACGCCGGCCGATGACAACAATGGAATAAAATTTAAAATAAGAAGTCAATGAAATCATTTATAAACCTTGTGAATGACCATTTAGAATGCTTTAAGTACACAAAATAAAAGACCAAAACTGGTGAGGATGCGAGAGGTGGGGTTCAACTGTGATAGCATGACCAGCATGAAACAAGCGGCATGTGTATTGAATTAAAAAGGACAGTGAGTAGCACATTCACTATATAAATGCAAGGTCGATGAATTCACTAAACCCACTGCTAACAAACAACATATAATGTCCGAATAGCCAAAGGGAACCGACTAATTGTGTTTGTCCTTACATTCCCTTAGATGAACCCTCTGCCTGCCTAACCTACCACATATACCAGTGGTTACTCCAGGGCCTGGCTCGTACCATGTCATGTATGCACCCATCGTATCCATTACAAATATCATCCAATGTGATTGATCACAAACACCGTCCACTGAGTTGAATCAATTACAAATATTTTACACGTCACTTTGAGTCATATGATCCTAATACCTGTCTTCTGCGGAAGGGTAACGGTACAGACTAAGGCTCCCAGAACATACGAGGCTACATACAAGTACTAGAGAACCGGACAGATGGCCCATGAAGAGACGGTCCCGCACACATCTCCCGCCGACAGAGGGCGTGCGACGCCTATGTCGCCCCTCGTCCACGTCAAATGACTTCACGCGTTATGGAATAGAAGAATCATAATGCGCCATATTGGCTCAGAAAAATAATTTCGTTCTTATGCATTAACCAACATTATATGATTCTGTCGATCAATCTGCTTTTAAAGTGGTCCGCCCGCCAGTGGTGCAAGTATGGGTTCTGGACGGCAATCTTGCGAGCTCCCCTACTGGGCGAGAGTGGCACGTGTCGGTAGTCCAGCGTGCCCACGTGGTCCTACAACTTGCATAGCATCATGGTAACGTGATTCGACTAATGAATCAATGTTCAATAACCCGAAAATATTAATTAAGAACTGACTTAGATAATAAAGAGAATGAACTTAAAAAATAAATAAAAAATATTCCAAGAAGTAAACCGAAATCAGTAAGACTATAACCGTCATTCAGCACCACAGGGGACCCGGGAACGGTTGGTATCAATACGAGTTGTTGTACCAAATGCTGTACGATTGAGACCTAACCAGCAACATCCAATAGGGCGATGATATGTTCAAGCAAGACGCTATATTGCAGGGCGTCATATTCGCCCTGCCGATGACGTCGCACGGGCTCTTGTTGCTTCATGACGACACATTTGTCATCTCAATGACGTCACATGTGCTCTGCTGCTTCATAACTTTATGTTTGATGTCACGGTGACGTCACACGTCTTGCACCTGTTGCGCCATATCCGTCCCATCGGTGGACCGTCCCACCTAATGACGTCACAGGTGGCTCAGCGCCTAGTAACGTCACAGTCGGTGGCGTCACTATCGCCCAATGACACGTCATGCTCGACCACACGCCTAGTATTTGATGGTGCTTTGAAGGTCATCTTTAGCGAGGTCAAGTGGCACCAAGGTCTCATCCATCAAAAGTGCGAATGTCACAGTTATTACCGCCATTAAATCGTCAAGGTGTCAAGTTAACCTTTGGTAATGATGATCTGCTGGATAATATGCATTCACATAGTTCTTTAGGCTGCAATAAATAAAAAAATACATATATTAATAGCAATGAGAAGCAGAGGAATGCAGACTATGATTGTGTGTTATCTTGGACCGAAGTATCTCGGCACGGGGTTATCCTTATTGGTCATCTGCCGAGCCATTGCCACATGGTAGCTTACTTTAACAACAGTCTGCTAATCTTCTTGAGTCCATTAATAATACATTTCCTCGAACTCCATGTCCTTGTCCCAGGAGGTCGTTTTCTAGTTTAGCCTCCATGTCAACAAAAGTGGCATCATTTCTCTTAAACCACCAATAACAGTAACATTTTAAAGCTATAACTACTTTTTACTAACCGTACCAATATTATATTTTTCTTCCACCACCAGTAACTAGCAATTTAGAGCTATAATTGGGTGTTTGTTACTAACTGTACCAATATTATATTTTTCTTCCACCACCAATAACCAGCAATGTGCAGCTATAGTTACGTGTTTGCTACTAACTGTACATGTCGTTGACAAGATAATCCATCTTCCGGTAGTGCCTCCGTCGCCAGGCGTCATAGCAACGCTTGCCAACCAGCACGACGACGGTTGCCAAGAAGAGACAGCCCAAGGTCAAGGCCGCGACGAGGGCGGCGTAATGGCCGATGTCGGTGTCCCCCCATTGGATGATTTGCGGCGTGTCGGTCGACCAATCAGTGGTCGGGTATGTCTCCTGTTGGGGAGAGGTGGCTCCTCCTGTTGTCGCTGTTTTCAACCAGTCGTCTGCATAACATAAAAGGGTGGATGACAGATGCAAAATAAAACTTAATTGAGTAATGCCTAAATAACATAATATAATGTTATTTTCATCGGGATAGATTGATCTTGTGGGTGTTTTTAATTGCTGCCCCTATAAATGACACAAATATAAGAATAAACCCCCCAGGATTCCGATACAAAGGGTCGTTCTTCATCCTATGTTAAGGAGAACCATTATTTCAGCATAGCTCACGTATGACACACGCCGAGCATTTACTAGAATAACATGTTTAGTGAACTCTAACAGGGAAGCCATGTAGCAGACACAAGACAAAGTCCTTATGTTTAGGCTGGGTTTATAGTGACACGCATTGCGTTACATTGTAAGGTTAATACAGTATGGTTATTATGGCATCCATTGCCCCTGACATGTGGTTTAGACTGACCTGTGGTATCTGCGGTATCAGTAGAAGCTCTCCACCACGGCGTGCCCGCGCTGGAAGCGGTCCCAGTAGTCCATGCCGTGTTGCCGTAGGGTCCGGTGGAAGAAGCGCCCCCTCCCGGGGTGGAAAGAGAGGTGGACCCCCCGTCAGGCCAGTTCCAGGGGCCAGTGACGCTAGTAGCCGAGGAAGCCGAAGCCTCTGTAGTTACCGAGCTGGATGGCGTGCCGTCCGTGGTAGAACTGCTGGGGGATGCGGAGCCTGTTGATCCCGGAGTGCCAGAGGAAGGGAGGATGCTGCTGCTGCTGCTGTTGGTAACCCCCGGGGTGGTGCCGCTACTGCTCTCATCCCCAGTTACCCCGCCGTCCACGGCTGTCGTATTCACAGCGTCATCGGTGGTTGCGTCACTGACGTTGAGCGCGGTGGTGCTACTGTCTGACGTGGGTGACGCGGTGGTGCTACTGTCTGATGTGGGTGACGCGGTGGAGCTACCGTTTGACGTGGGTGACGCGGTGGTGCTACTCTCTGACGTGGGTGACGCGTTGGTGCTACTGTTTGACGTGGGTGACGCGGTGGTGTTGTCGACACCCTCGCCATCCGTGGTTGTCAGGGACGACACGTTGCTCAGCGTCACTGCCTCGAAGCTGCTCGGTGACGTCGCTAGAGGCGCTGTAGTCTGCTCGTTGGAGATTGTCTCTGATCGGTTGATACTGCTCTCGTCATCATACGTCACGAATGACTCGTTGAACGGCAATAAAGTGGGTGCAGGAGATTCTGGCGTTGTGGACGATGACGATGACGTAGATAATGGCGACGATGACGTAGATAATGGCGACGATGACGTAGGCGGTGGCCCCGTGGAACTATTCGCCGTGACGTTCACACCATCTGGCGTGGCGTCAGTGGTAGACCCCGCGTCCGACGTAGCCGCCGTAGCATTCGTGACGTCGAATCCTGAGTCGGTGACCCCGGTTTGATTCTGAGTGGTTGACTGGGTGGATGCGTCACTGGACGTCCCTGGCGTCACGGAAGATGCGCCGGTAACGGCGCTGGTAGATGCCGTAACACTTGCTTCGCCTGTGTTATCAGCTGTAACTGACGTCACCACCGATGCAGCGATGACGTCATCGGGTGCGGATGACGTCGACAACGTGGCTGTTGATGGCGTAGTCGCCGATGATGACGTCACAGATTGTGTAGTGACGTCATCACTCTTACCGTGGTGATGTTTCTTGGCATCGAGACCAGCGAAAAGACAGAGAATGAGGACGAGGCATGTCTGGACACTGGTACCGGCACCTGCTTCCATGGCTGGGGGGAAAACGTAACGTAATCATTGAACAGTTGCATTTGTCACAGAAAATACAGCAAATATTGCTACTACATTAACGGCACAGGCATAAGAACATGCATAGGTCGATATAATTACTGTATATTTGCTAACTAATTAATGAATTGCCCAATAGGTATGCATCTCACCATCTAACATTTGAAGATGGTGTGGAGGGAGAGAGACAGATCCACGCCTGTATTCAGTGACTGACACCTCCCCCCTCCACTGATTTACTGTGCCTGTGGTATTATAAGTGCCCGTTGGTTTGACTAGAACCAAGATACATCAATCATGAAGGAACTTGTTTACGGAAAATGTCAGGCTCCTGAATATCCATTGACATTTGGAAACTGTCAAGAAACATATCCCAAGCGTATTGCTCAATGTTTACTGGTACAAACCGGTATGTTGTATGACGTATTCCTGAGTATCCAACGTATGATGTGAATTCGATTGAAGCGCTCTGTTCGTGTATGCCCCTCCAGCAACAAGTTATGTGTCGGCGATTCGCGCCCTTCTGCAGTACAGTGCACTGCGGAGCAGACGACAATTTCCAACTGGTCCGCGAATGTTGATTTCATCCGCCGTAAGCTTTTACCTCAGCTGTGTGCTGTGGCATTTGAAAAGGGATGGACGGTATAGCTCGTAGTGACACCGCTGGTGCTGCTGCTGCTGTTGTTTCATCGATTTCCATTTCGAAACCGTGCATTTCCGCACCAATGGCCATTGCGGTGTGGCGGCCATTGTTTCAAAAAGAGTTCGGTTCAAGAGGAGAGTTGCGCGCCAGCTTACACCGGGTCACCCACGAGACTTCACTTCACGCCCATTAACCAGTTAACATCCCCTTTTTTTGGCTGTTAGCATTGTTTGTAACATGAATATCTTCAAATCACGTTGTCAATGCTCATGTTTACCTTTCTCGTGGAGGCTGTTGGTGATATCGCCAAGACGCCTGCGCCGACGGCCTTGTGCGTTGGAGTGTTTAAGATATGGTAAGAAAGGGTGAGTGAGCTTGAGTAGGTGGGGCGGGGGGGTGGTGAATCGATTTTTGTCCGCTCCACGGGTAGGGGCGATGACGTGGTCCGTCTTATAGGAAAGTTTACTCAAGATGTCGGGTGAACTGATGAACAGGTGTGGCGCTCGGCATGTCCGCGTGAGAGAGGAGGGTGGGGGTGAGAGGGAGGGAAGAGGTGGGGGAGAGGAATAGGAGGGAGTGGGGGGGGGGAGGTATGTGATCTATACATGTAGACGCTTTATTGAACTGCCACATCTGTCGTGGGGTAGCTGTAGGGTTGACAGCTGCGCATGGGAACAAATAGTAATCCAACTTTCATTTTTGCACACGCCAGGAATTGGTCGAACGAATAGTTTTTCTTCCACAGCAGTTAGGTATCAGAATTGCAATCAAGCTGCATCGCTATTTATTCTTCATTGTATGCAGTTCTATAAATAGCAGGACTTTATTTCAATAAACGCGACACTAGCGTTAGACATTACTAGAACCATAATTACAACCAAGCCAATGATTTGTCATAAGCAATCCCTTTATTTGATAATTATATGTAAATTGTATAAGCATTTAATTGTTTCCCTTCTATAATAATCATATAGCTGTCGTTAATATCGCACGCACACGGTTGTTATGACGACGGATTCACAGTAGTCACGCAGCTTTTGCGAGATGGTAAGACGGATAGATAGACAGATATTCTTTTATTATAGTCACTTGCGAGAATACAGACATACGAACACAATACATAAATACAAATATTACCTCGCCCAGTCCTGCAGGACTTATGAATGACTTTAAATTAACTACAGTACTACAACAGCCATCAGACGGCACTTTAATTAAACAAAGACAACGAAAACATATGTACACTTAACCAGTTATGTACAATAACCCTCGTCTATATACCCACGCCCCAGTTAAGTACCGCGCAACTTCTTTACTTCCATTTTGCATCAGATAAATAAATTTGTCCTCTATTTTTGTACATTTACAAACGAAACGAATTTCATCTTCTACTTTCCCAGTACTACAAAAACGATATTTGCGTTCATCGATGCTCAATTTCCTAGTTTTGCCAATATTTAGGTCAGTTATATTCGTAAAACGCCCTGTTTCTATTTAAACTGGTACCGTAGTTGTGCCAATAGAGACCGTTGTGACCTAGTTAAACAATATCGAACGTATGGTTCCGTACCTTTTTGAATTTAACAAACGTCCGTAATTTAGGTTTGGACTCCGCCTCGTTCCGCCACTCGGTGTTTTGAGCCTCAGCAAACAGGTTAGCACATACTCCTACATCACACATGACATAACAGGTTAGCACATACTCCTACATCACACATGACATAACAGGTTGGCACATACTCCTACATCACACATGACATAACAGGTTGGCACATAGTACTCCAACATCACACATGACATAACAGGTTGGCACATACTCCAACATCACACATGACCTTATTTCAAACACTGAAGACCATCTGATCTCGTTTACAACTTTCTGTACCTCTGAGCACCACGTTTTACAGGTGAGGTTGTAATCCCAGTTAAAAACCCTTTTCGGCAATCGATGATTATCCAGCTTTATAAAATTAGTCCACAACCTTAACATGGATAATAACAATCTTCTGTATTTAGGTGACATCCATCCCATATCCAATGTTATTGGTGCTAGTGGAGCAAATCTATGCACACCTCACAACAACTGATAGCTCTGTTTTGAATATGATTACACTAGGGGTGACGACTGTGTCACTCTCACGCAGTAATCCGTAATACTCCCTGCTTCATACAATTTTGTAAATGTGTCAGAACCGACATTTGTGAGAGTTTTAGAAAGTGCTATGATAGAACCTGGGGCTCGCCCACTAGATTTTGCCAGAACATTCTACAAAGTCCAAATGTTTATCCAATATTATCCCTAGGTATAGGGCCCCTGAGGGGGGGGGGGGGGGGTAGCCATGTCGCGTTGTCGATTTTAAGAAAAGGTCCATGTCGCGTTGTCGATTTTAAGAAAAGGTCCATGTCGTGTGTCGATTTTAAGAAAAGGTCCATGTCGCGTGTCGATTTTAAGAAAAGTTCCATGTCGCGTGTCGCTAAGTCTTATGTCGCATGTCGATTCTAAGACAACCCTAATGTCGCGTTGTCGATTTTAAAAATCGCCGTGTCGCCGTGTCGAAAAAGCCCCTCTGGGGCCCTAGGTATTTGCATTTAGAAGCAACTTGAATTTCCGGATCGCCGAAGCTAAATTTGTAAGATGATCTACTTCGTCGACGTGGGCACAATATCATCCGCGTATAATAGGATGAACCACGGCTCTGGAATACCACTGGTACATATCCTAATTGTAGAGTTTGTTATTTACCATAAAACAGACGTATTCAGAAAGTCAGTTGTTGTAGTGCATATGGGCTTATGACAAAAGTCATAGCGCCTCCGTCCACGGCTCAAGGTCGCTATGTGTCAGGACCTGTAACGAGTGAGGCACTTTCCGTTCATTGGCGAACTATGCAAAGTATACGAGCAGTATAATTTCGTGACTGAAAAAAGACTTTTGACATTTCAAAGTAACGTCTATGTTTTCCAGTTTAGAAACATTTTTGATTGTTGCAATGAAGAATTAACATGGTATATATCTACGGCAAGGGGTTCTCTGGTGTACTTATCAAATAGTAACCAAAAAAATCAGTTAAATTAGTTGAATCTGCCGATAATGATATCATGGTCATTAATCTTGGTTACTTTTACAATTGTGTATAATATCAAGATCAAGATTTCACAAAACCACATGGGAAGGTGCAAAATTCCCATATTAAGCATATTGCTGGTGTAAGCGTATGAATAAAGAAGGCTTAAACAGAGGGTGACACGCCAAAACAACTTAAGTGAACAGAACAATTCTTCGTTTTTAGCTCTCTTTCGGGCAGTGTCATGTCAAAGATACATACATATATAGCACAGACTTGTAACGATGTTACATATTACTTATCATGCACATCATAGCTTTTCATTTAACTTATGGGAACCAGGATGGTGACAAAGGGGAGATACAAATGCACGCCTATTACATTGAAACTCTGCTTGCTCTTTGGCTTAAACTCATGCCTATGTACAACATCAACCTGATATTATCGAGTCATTTTCAAACAGTGCTCATAAATATTATGCTATGCACCCAGGAAAGAAATGGGCCGGTGTGACATGCGGACCCCCCCCCCCCCCCCCACCCCCGGGTTGTCCCATGATTTTGAGACCCTCTCCGCTCCATATGTTTGTACAGTACCGTTATGATAGATGCAGAGGGGACATCCCCGCATGGAGGTCGATCCCGCATGTGACACCGGACTTCAGCTGTACTACTCTGATGAATGTTTTTTCTGTTTTTGCGATTTCAGGGAACAAAAGCGGTACTGTTAGTAAACAAAATTCCTGTGTACTTATCTTCAATAAACAACGGTAACTTTTAACCAAAAAAAGGCGTGGCACCAACCCTTTAAACCAGTAGGCTGGATCACCGTGGCGCCACCTACCGAGTACTATTAACATGTGACAATTTTTTCCCACCTTGTCAGCATTTATACTTCTCGATATCTCAATATTAATCCAATGTACTTAACAGCAAATAATATAAAATAAATATATCAGTGTCGTTTCAGCTGTACTACTCCGATGAATTATTTAGTGTTTTAGTTATTTCAGGGAATATCTTCAATGAACAACGTTAACTTTGACCTAACAGATGACGTGGCGCAAACCCTTTAAAACGTCTGTGTATGGACTTGTTAAAAGCGACAAAATGACGCTACATGACATAAAAGTTTGTCTCCGTGGTACCGATTAACGTCGATGTGTGGATACTGGCCGCTTTGTTCGTCAAATACCAAAAGCTGGCCCTTCTAAACGTAAAGAAACACAACAATACCAGATAGCCATCACGGTCGCATTGTATACACATTTATTGGTTAATGTTCAAGTGGTATTTGTTAAAATAGCAATATCACAAGCCGTCCCCCCCCCCCCCCGCCCTCTGTATCTGCCTCCTCTCTGTCAAACATCCCGAAAATGACCTTCCGCACCATTCAACTATTCAACTATTTCGCTCCCGGTTATAAGTTTACGATTGATAGAACACATAAAATGCCGTCTGACCTGTTCATGTGGGCCACAGGGGTTACCCGTACATTATACATCGAATGGCGTGCTTCCATTGTACTACACGCCGCCTGCTATCTAACTGTAACTATTTATCAAGGCCAGTATGGGTATGTCTGTTGCGTTGAATCGGTCGGCACTACTCGGGGTCACTCGGTAATTGTCGGCAACAGTCGACGCCATTTGGTGCCATTCAGCATCATCCAGGATCAGTCGACACCACTCGGCATCAATCGGGATCAGTCGACACCACTCGGCATCAGTCGGAATCAGTCACCGCTTGGCACCTATCGGCACCACACTGCACCACACGGCACTACTGGGGATCAGTCGGCACCACGGCAAGAGTCGCCATCTTCTCGGCACTCTCGACAGCAGTCGGCGCCCTGGGTACCACGTCACTCCGTAACCCGCGGAATATGTGCTATACCTGAGCGCTACAGGTGTGTCCTAAAGCCAGTTGCAATAGCTACACAATATAAGGTTTGATGTAAGTATATTGTTATTGGTTATCCGACCAAAGTTTATGTTTTTGGTGTGAGTTTTTTTTTAAAGAAATATATTGTCATGTACTTTGTGTCATTCAGGACGCTTTGACTTATCCCGATAGTTTCGCAGTATATAAAATTATGCAAAACATTATTGCCCTGAAGCAAATTTACTCAACCGCATGCGAAGTAGACACTGTGCATTTTGTTCTACAGATAAAAAAGTAGCCATTGTGAATGAAGTCTGGCATTAGAACAAACATAGTTTCGCGCATACATGTCGGGGAGGTACGGCACGAGTGATCTGCGGCAGTTGAGTGGCAGGTTGTGGATCTGAAGATCTGGTTTGAGTCATCCCACTGGGATAGTTCAACGGTGTATGTCAAACTTCCGTCGTTGGCCTTTCCATGGACCTATGTGAGGTGAGACAAAGTGGTGCGACAAACACGGACTACCTGCTATTGTTTCTTAGCATCTTTAATGTGGCTTACTTCATACGAGGCTCTGGTAGCTAGTTCCTTTCGTTAAAGAAACACGTTTGTAGGGTGCTACGATTCATATTGCTTACATTTCAATGTACTTTCGAGGTTTTCCAACTCACATTTTATCCGCACAGACTCAATAAAAGCCCCCCACCCCCCATAGAGGATCCACATTCACCAGTGCATTTTAAAGGTAGCCATACTTTGCGCGCACTAAAAAAAAGACTACAGTGCCGTAGAGTGCATGACCAGGTTTAGTTCCATATGTGACGTAAACATGCCACATCTCCTATCAACCCGGTTATTCTCAGTGCCCTATAAATATCTAAAAAAAAGGGGGGACGCTATTACATTTCGGCAAAATAACCACCAGGAAAAAATCTCGGCAGGAACTACTGCCGCTGCTTTCCTTTTTGGTCAGTTTTTTGCCGAAAGCTGCTTGCGTTCTATATATAACATATATATTACTTTGAGGAGGCGGTGCGAGGTGTGCGTGTCCCTGAACGGAGGACTCGTAAATCGTCGCCGAGTGAAAGACAACCCGCTGGCTAAGTTACTGCGCAAACATCAGACCCAAAGATATAAAATATGCATTGCCCTTTTTTTCAAGCTCACATATTTGCCAGAGCCCCTTGTCGTGCTGGGGGTGTTGGCGTGTTGGATAGGTACTAACCACACGACGGCTGTACACAGGGCTGCCACCAGATACAGTCATGAATAAATAACTATAGGGGAGGCAGCTACAAGACGGTAGGCGCTTGGGCCACTCTATTTTCAGCGAATAGGTGGCAACATATCTTTGTCTCAAACTTCTCTGTAGTTTGGACGGTAACAGCGGTTACATGATCAGAAGGCGTATTTCTTAAACATGTCTGTGTGTGTGTGTTTGAGTGAGTGAGAGGGGTGGGGGGGATGAGAGATGTAGATTTAGGTGGTACATGGTATATGGCATACTCGATGACACCATTTTGCCTTTGCCAAAGCCTTTGACAGCGTAGTAAATGGTCTTTACGCCTTGACACGAGTGGCACCGGTCATTTTATAGAGTGTGAGTGTCTCTGACCAGAGCGCCCCCCCCCCCTCGCCTTTGCAAAAATCCATCCGACACCCATCTTTTCTCGATTCCCAGCTTCCATCCATCCCCCCTCTAGAGGCCGGCCTGGTAGCTCTGTGGGTTAGAGTACCTGAGAGCCTAACGGCACGTGGATCGGTGGTTCGAGCCCTGCTGTGGCCATGTCTGTGTGGTCACAGGATAAAGATCCCATCTCTTTCTTCGCAAAGAGTAGGGGGTTCCCCCGGGGGACATGGCTCTACTCTCCCTTCCTTCTCCCGAAGGGACGCGATATTACCAAACATGGTTAAAGCGTCCTGAATATACCACCAACCAACCATCCCCCCTCCCACCTTCCAGTCCACATTGTTATCCTCTTTGCAGTCACTGCACTCAGCTAGCCTCAGTCGGTAGTTAACTTTGGAGGCTGAAAGTAGGCTAGAACACCGCAAGAATCAGTGATTCACCCCCGCCCCCCCTACACCCAGGCTAGCCCACATCTCACCCCAACACGCAGCCCCTCTTACTCCCAGACCATCCACACACCCACCACCAGGGTCTTCCCCCAACCTACCTCCATTCCCCCCACCCCTACCGCTAGATTCTCCCCTACACCCCCCCCCCCCTATCACTAGGCTCTCCCATCACCCCAGGTAAGGCTCTCCCCACCCCCCGCCATTTGGCACTCACCCCCGTTCCTTTACCCTCCCGTCATCTGTGACCTTCAGCTTGTTTCTAATTGACCTTATGACCCCCATCATTGATATTAATGTGCCATCTACAACCCGTTGACCACCCTCCCCCCTGCCCCACCCCCGCTACCCCCCGACGCGCCATGGCAGCCGAGTGACGGTCAATGACAGAGGCTTTGCTGTGATGACTTATTAACCTGAGGGACTCGCGAACCGTGAACCGTGACTACTTCACTGACGTCCAAGTGCCGGGGAGGGGAGGTGGAATGGTCGGTGGGTTGTGTGTGTGTGAGTGGATTGGCAGGAGGGGGAGGGGGTGAAGAATGTTGTGTGTGTGTGTGGGGGGGGGGGGGTGGTGAATGGTCGGTGTGTTGTGTGTTGGGTGGAGTGTGGATGGACAGGAGTAGGTGGGGGGGGCATTTCCATTGTGACGGAGAGAACAACGGGCCCCGTAAGTTCGAACGGCGGGGGCCAAATATTTCGCCCCGCTCCATGCTAATGTCCTGTCCTAGGGCGAAATATTTGGCCCCCGCCGTTTTGAACTTACGGGCCCAGGTCAGGGGACGGTGACCAGGATGTATCTCACACTGCGTTAGGGGGGGGGGGGTTCTTCGATGGGGAGGGTAGGGGGGGGTGGTCTTGGTCACAGTTACCTGCAGTTGAGAGTTAGCAATATGGATTGGCTGTGTTCCCGTCATATTGACATATGTTTTTTTGCAGAATTGCTATAACTACATGAACTTTAAAAAAGCATAATTAAATGAGCAGTTAATATTGTCCATGGAAGTAACTACTTAGTGACTTTACGTTGAATGTTTTCTATAACGGTAATGAGCATGAATGGTTCCAAGAATATTTGCCTAAATATGTATCTCTACTGGCCTTGGACAACAAACAGAGGTTAAATGTACAGCCCCCCCTCCCCTCCACCACCCACGCCACGCTCACACACACTCATCCCATCCCGTTAAAACATAAACACATTCTCCGTGTTTCGTGAGATGTCCCAGTTGACAAAACGGCGATACCTATGGGGCGCCAAGTGTAACCGCTTTCATTCCGTCCACAAAAGACCCTTTTGTACGGACAAAATACCAGACAAAACAATTCTGTATAAAATGGTTCATACCTTTATAGTTCCAAGGGGAACGAGATTCAATACAAACAAGTTTGATCACCTTTAGAGGGGGGGGGGGGCTTTTGTATTCCCAGGTCATGATGAATTAAATGGAGAACTTCGCGCATACAACAGAAGGGGAGGAAACATGAAGAAAATGGGCGATTTCCCTATTTACGGTTATTTAGTATTAAGTTTCTCGGATTAATAACTACTGATTTTTGAATCAACACGCGACCAACACTGGCTTCACGGCCCTCCGGCCCGCTCCCCAGAGTGGATAAGCCGGAGCGAGCATGCCACAGGCCTGATGGAATGGTAACCCCACGCCCGTACCAATCTTTTTTTCTTCTTTTTGTAAACTTCATTTATTTAACGAGGTTATCAACAGCGCATGCACATCTTAATGACTACCTCGAGCATATAAACAATGACATATACAGAAGAATACAACGAAGTAATAATCACTAAAGAGAGGAGAATGCTACCGTAATCGAGATCGAGATGGAGATAGAGATAATTCCAAAATATACATTATAGCGACGGGTGAGCTCTTATTAATAACTGTTTTTTGGTTAAAACATTTAAGACTCAAAATCTACCAGTGCTTATGATATATGTCTGGACAGCCTTAAACAATATGATGTTTTCTTCGATGGTTGATTTGACGGATCCAAATATTAAAGTATTGCATAATCGAGCTAATTGTTGCGTGGTGAAATTCGTTATATTAGATAGGTTTTCATCGACTATGGGTTGAATATTGTTAAATAGTTCTTCACGGTGAATGCTAAACACAGGACATACCAGTAAGAAATGCACACAATCTTCAGAAGTATCATTACATAAGTTACATATGGCTGAATCTATAAATCCGTAAGCATGTCTGTGCGAGTTCAGTCCACTAAGTCCAAGACGCAATCTGCTATGGTTAATCGCCCCATCCCCAGAAAACATATCATACAATACATTTGGCAAGCCAAAGTACCTCTGTTTGTATACAGACTTGAAAGACGAAAAGGACGTACCAATCTTGTCCTCAGTGAACGGCACGTTTAACTACTGTAATAACATTACAAATTACGTTCTTACAAACGTGTTCTGAATGAGTAGGAAATCATCACTCAAATATTTGGATACCATAGTATGAACGATCAGAAGGTTTATTGACATTTATGATGTTTTCAGTATTTAGAATCACACAAAATTAACTGTTTACAAATGTTGATTTTGTTTTGTCTCGACAGAAGTAACTTTCGTCTCGACAGAAGTAACTTTTGTCTCGACAGAAGTAACTTTTGCCTCGACAGATCTAACTTTTGCCTCGACAGATCTAACTTTTGTCTTCACAAACTATTATTCTCTCCACAAAATTGTATTCTGTTGTGACAGAAGTTGATTTTGCGACAGAATGCTGTTTCGTCTAGACAAAATGAACAGAATGAATGTTATCCGGATATAAATTAATTTCGTCGACGAAAAGAAGTTTTATGAACAGAAGAGAATTTTGTCTCGACAAAATGACTTTCGGCGATAGAATGGTATTTTGTGTCAACACAATAACTTTTGTCCACGGTATGAAGAGGGTTACACTTGGCGCCCCATAGATACCTGCCTCAATGCCCATGCCCTACATAGCATCCAGTGAGAATACACAAAATATGTCCAACAAATTGTTGGGGAGGCCACCCCTAGCCTGCCTGCTCTTTACTATTCTTTACTGGGGAGATGTGGGTGTATGTTTTTGTGGGTGGGTTTTGGGGGGTGGGGAGGGTGGGGGGGCACAACCTTACAGCCTACCTTACCCACCCGACATATCCCATTGGCTATTCGATTTCATGTTGTTGGACTTTGTCGTGGACTTTGCTCTGAATGTAATATAGAAGTTTTACTAAATCTAAATGCATTCTACTAACTTTAATAACTCTAAATGGAATGTAATAACTTACTAACTGTCAATGTAATGTAATAACTGTACTAGCTCTAAATGTAATGTACTCACTTCACTAACTCTAAATGTAATATGTACTGACTTCACTAACTCTAAATGTAATGTACTGACTTTACTACCTCTAAATGTAATATGTACTAACTTCACCCACTCTAAATGTAACTAGTGTACTAACTCTCAATATAATGCATTAAGCTCTAGCGTACACATACTACATTGTATGTACATAATTTCCCACTTTTTGTTTTATGGGGCGGGTAGGCTGCACCGGCCGGGATATAGATTGCATATAATCTGATAATTAGCGTGGGTCCTGGGGGGTGAGTGCTTCTAGCGGTAGACAAACGACACGCCGCGGATGAAGATAAGTGGAGGGGGTGGTGGTGGTGGGGGGGGGGGGGGTATGGGGAAGGCGAGGGGGTAGATGTAGATCTACAGTGTGAGGTATCCTGTTCACTTCACTTCACGGTCACCACCATGACCGTGGCTTGGACCCAGTGGGGCAGGTGGATTGTACTGTGCAGTAGTGAGAGACCTGGTGGGGTAGACCCATACTGCCCGTGTACTGCCGAGCGGGGGGAGAGGCGAGGCCACTGGTGAGCGCGGCGGGTGGAGGGAAGGAGGGGTTGGGGGTTGACATGAGGACAACCAGGAAGGGTTGTCACCAATCTGGGTCACGCGGGAGGGGTCGACCGGGGCTTTTGTCAACTGGCGTGAGGGTCGTCACTCTTAACCTATTTCACCCCATCCCACCCCACCCCACCCCATCCTTTCCCTAACACTCACCCACCGCCTGTAGTACCCCCCTCGCCATCCAACCCGCTAGCCCCACCCACGCACCACCCTCGTCATCAAACCCGCTAGCCCCACCCACCCATCCTCCTCGCCATCCAACCCGCTAGCCCCACCCACCCACCCCCCTCGCCATCCAACCCGCTAGACCCACACACCCACCCACCTCGCCATCCAACCTGCTAGCCCCACCCACCCACCCTCCCTTATGATTACACGCAGCCCCCGAAGCGTATCACTTACTTTACGACTGACTGGCGTCAAGAGCTGATGGTACTCACCAGAGCCACAATCAAGGCGGGGCGACAGTGTCAGGCCTGCGGACACGACCACCAGTTCCTGGCCCCCACCTCCTGGCGACCGTACCCGCAGGACTGGCGAACACCATCTGACCCACCATCTGTGGTCCCTTGACATTACACTGGCTCCAGAGGTGCCTCCTCAGCCCATGGCTAGCACCATTACCAATACCCGGATGTTGAAGCCCGAGGTGGCACCGGAAATGCTTATCTTAAGTTACTATTAATTAATTATCGGATACCTACTGTTCCGGACACTGCTATCGCTATCCGGATTGCGACAGCGGGACCGGGAAATGGGCCTCGAGAGGTAGGTAGCTATGGTAACACAGCAGCTTCGGATATGACCCACATAGAATAGCCTATATATAGAACATGCATATATATATATAGATATCTGATTAGATATTAAATATTTATATCTGATTAAATATTAATATATATATCGGATTAAATATAAAATATACATATCGGATTAAATATTATATATATATAGGATTAAATATTAAATATATATATGATGCATATATATAATTGTATATATTGCGCAATGAATTAGTCCGATTTAATAACATATTGGAAATAGGGGGCCATGGACAAAAGTCCATGATTACCGCCAGATGGTAAAACAAAGAGATGTTTGCTCCCGCCCCGTGACTTATACGGTTCTTAATTCACCATTAGATATACGGGCATATATGTCAATGTATTCCTCCTAGCATAGAAATGCGGACTAATTGTATGTCCAGCATGTATAAAAGATAAAGACTAACGCTTCTATTTGAGCTGCGATAAGTGTGCTTAAGGGTAAGTTGGTCATGGCTAGTACTGTGGTACCCCGCCTGGCTGGTCGTCTGCCACGCTGAGCAGTCACCTTGGCCATGGTGCCGTGCTGCAGTCCGCTGCAGGCGGGCCCACCTTGGCCATGGTGCTGTACTGCAGTCCGCTGCAGGCGTACCATCAAGACGACGCACCTTAAGGACCACTATCATTGACGTCATCTTAAAGCCATCCCGGCATCTCTGCCCTCCTTACATCATTCAGTCGCTCAGTGGGTTAGATGGCTCGCATTGAACGCCCGGGCCCCCTGCATGAGACCCTAACGGCACGTGGATCGGTGGTTTGAGGCCCGCTGTGGCCATGTCTGTGTGGTCGCAGGATAAAGATCCTGTGTTCTTCTTCGCGAGAAGTAGGGGGTTAGCCCCTGGGACATGGCTCCGCTGTTCCTTTCCTTCTCCCATTGACGCGATATGAGCAGAATTGGTTAAAGCGTCCTGAATAATACAACCAACAGCCATCATCATACACTCATTTGATTAGGTCTGTGGCCATTTTAAGTCTTGACATTTACAACCTATATATGGTGCCTGTGTTTCCTATGGTCCGCCATAGAATTGCACTAAACAACCATAGAGATAACCACTTGGATTTGGTCGTCCCCAGTCATTATGTCCTCTGTGTGTTTAGGGTCCATATGCTTGAGGTCCATTATGCGGCGTGGAATACGACGTCCAATGTGTTTGTGGCAACTCCCGTCCCTTCGCACGTGGGTGCCTGGGGAGAACTGGGAGCACAACTGAAGAGAGCATGGTTGCCAGCGTGAGGGCCAAAGAAAGGGGGGCCGGGGATGGAAAAGACGCGGACTGGTTGTAATATCTTCGTATTAGATCATGCTTTGTAGGAACGCCATGGTAGAAACGCAAAGTTAAATGTGGGGACCCATCCACACAACAGCAAACATGGGCCAATGTGAGGACCAACGACAGCAAGGATAGGTCAATGTGGGGACCAACAACAGCAAGGCTGGGTCAATGTGGGGACCAACAACAGCAAGAATGGGTCAATGTGGGGACCAACGACAGCAAGGATGGGACAATGTGGGGACCAACAACAGCAAACGTGGGCCAATGTGGAGACGAACAATAGCAAACCTGGGTCAATGTGGGGACCAACAACAGCAAACATGGCCAATGTGGGGACCAACAACCTCAAACATGGGTCAATGTAGGGACCAACGACAGCAAGGATGGGTCAATGTGGGGGCCAACGACAGCACACGTGGGCCAATGTGGAGACGAACAATAGCAAACCTGGGTCAATGTGGGGACCAACAACAGCAAACATGGCCAATGTGGGGACCAACAACCTCAAACATGGGTCAATGTAGGGACCAACGACAGCAAGAATGGGTCAATGTGGGGACCAACGACAGCAAGGATGGGTCAATGTGGGGACCAACGACAGCAAGGATGGGTCAATGTGGGGACCAACGACAGCAAGGATGGGTCAATGTGGGGACCAACGACAGCAAGGATGGGTCAATGTGGGGACCTACAACAGCAAACATGGCCAATGTGGGGACCAACAACCTCAAACATGGGTCAATGTAGGGACCAACGACAGCAAGGATGGGTCAATGTGGGGACCAACGACAGCAAGGATGGGTCAATGTGGGGACCAACAACAGCAAACATGGCCAATGTGGGGACCAACAACCTCAAACATGGGTCAATGTAGGGACCAACGACAGCAAGGATGGGTCAATGTGGGGACCAACGACAGCAAGGATGGGTCAATGTGGGGACCAACGACAGCAAGGATGGGTCAATGTGGGGACGAATGACAGCAAGGATGGGTCAATGTGGGGACCAACGACAGCAAGGATGGGTCAATGTGGGGACCAACGACAGCAAGGATGGGTCAATGTGGGGACCAACGACAGCAAGGATGGGTCAATGTGGGGACCAACGACAGCAAGGATGGGTCAATGTGGGGACCAACGACAGCAAGGATGGGTCAATGTGGGGACGAATGACAGCAAGGATGGGTCAATGTGGGGACCAACGACAGCAAGGATGGGTCAATGTGGGGACCAACGACAGCAAGGATGGGTCAATGTGGGGACCAACGACAGCAAACATGGGTCAATGTGGGGACCAACAACAGCAAACATGGGCCAATCTGGGGACCAACAACAGCAAACATGGTTCAATGTAGGAACCAACGACAGCAAGGATGGGTCAATGTGGGGACCAACGACAGCAAGGATGGGTCAATGTGGGGACCAACGACAGCAAGGATGGGTCAATGTGGGGACCAACGACAGCAAGGATGGGTCAATGTGGGGACCAACGACAGCAAGGATGGGTCAATGTGGGGACCAACAACAGCAAACATGGCCAATGTGGGGACCAACAACCTCAAACATGGGTCAATGTAGGGACCAACGACAGCAAGGATGGGTCAATGTGGGGACCAACGACAGCAAGGATGGGTCAATGTGGGGACCAACAACAGCAAACATGGCCAATGTGGTGACCAACAACCTCAAACATGGGTCAATGTAGGGACCAACGACAGCAAGGGTGGGTCAATGTGGGGACCAACGACAGCAAGGATGGGTCAATGTGGGGACCAACGACAGCAAGGATGGGTCAATGTGGGGACAAATGACAGCAAGGATGGGTCAATGTGGGGACCAACGACAGCAAGGATGGGTCAATGTGGGGACCAACGACAGCAAGGATGGGTCAATGTGGGGACCAACGACAGCAAGGATGGGTCAATGTGGGGACCAACGACAGCAAGGATGGGTCAATGTGGGGACCAACGACAGCAAGGATGGGTCAATGTGGGGACCAACGACAGCAAGGATGGGTCAATGTGGGGACCAACGACAGCAAGGATGGGTCAATGTGGGGACCAACGACAGCAAGGATGGGTCAATGTGGGGACCAACAACAGCAAGGATGGGTCAATGTGGGGACCAACGACAGCAAGGATGGGTCAATGTGGGGACCAACGACAGCAAGGATGGGTCAATGTGGGGACCAACGACAGCAAGGATGGGTCAATGTGGGGACCAACGACAGCAAGGATGGGTCAATGTGGGGACCAACGACAGCAAGGATGGGTCAATGTGGGGACCAACGACAGCAAGGATGGGTCAATGTGGGGACCAACGACAGCAAACATGGGTCAATGTGGGGACCAAAAACAGCAAACATGGGCCAATCTGGGGACCAACAACAGCAAACATGGTTCAATGTAGGGACCAACGACAGCAAGGATGGGTCAATGTGGGGACCAACGACAGCAAGGGTGGGTCAATGTGGGGACCAACGACAGCAAGGATGGGTCAATGTGGGGACCAACGACAGGAAGGATGGGTCAATGTGGGGACCAACGACAGCAAGTATGGGTCAATGTGGGGCCCCAAAGTGAAGGGATACATGATGGTCAAAGATAAGGAATGTTAGCAGTGGGGTGGGTGGGAGGGCAGATAAGAAGGCCAGGGCCGCCCAGATACTGTATTCATCATCTTCATTTTTTATAAAGGCCATGCTTTCACAGTACGTCTCCCCCTCTTCCACCCTCATCCCCCTCTCTGCCGCGCGTGCTTACCGTAGGGCTACGCTTCCACTGGGAGACATGAATGAATGAATCTCCTTTATTCCACCACTTCCTGGTGAGCATTAGAACATGTCAAAAAACAGAACAAATAACAAAAACACACAGAACAAAAAAAAAAAAAAAAAAACGGTCGTCAGTAAAATTTTAACATTTTGTCGTATGACATTCTTTGCCAAGCGTTGGCACATATTTGGGTTAAAATGCTAAGCTGCTCTAGGGTGGCTTCAATGTCAGGAGGCTTGCCTAACATTACTCGAGTTAATTCGATCTCTTCAAGATTGTATAGATACGCGCTTATTGGCACTTCACATGTATTTACAATTAGTGCCCAGAAGTATTCACGGGCCTCACCGTAAGCCACGCAATGATGGAAAAGGTGATTGAGAATATCCGTATATGCACGGTCACAGTGTGTGCATGCATATGTCTTGGTGTCGTGTACGACACAGTTCAAACGAGCTAGGTCACGAAGGTGTTGCCTTCGACCACGCGTACGGTGTTCTAAGGTCCATATGGCGTTTACGCCAAAAACTCCCCCTCTAATCATTTCAAAGCGTCTGTATTTTGGTTGGGACAATTTGGTGGTTAACAGTTGTTCCGACCAGCGCCGCACAGCCGTTCTCACCAACTTTTTCCAGTCGCCTTTGCTAGGAAAGTTGCTGTTATCCATGAACCTAAAAACGATTCCTTCTAGATTATATTTCTTCAGGATCTCTATGATGTCCCTAATATACCCAAACTTTGGCCCTGGGCCCTGG
Source organism: Arenicola marina (assembly GCA_964019135.1). Taxonomy (NCBI): domain Eukaryota; kingdom Metazoa; phylum Annelida; class Polychaeta; family Arenicolidae; genus Arenicola; species Arenicola marina. Next base: position 36,980,673 of record OZ025248.1, read on the forward strand.
GATTGATAGAGACGTTCCACAAATATGCGTTTCGCTAATGCGGTATTTTTGAGCCGACATAATCTGCCCAGAATTGTTAGCTTCTTTTTATCAATTTCTTCCGCAAGAGACATTTCGTTAACCATACTGCGGGCAATGGTCGCACTGGAGCATTTTGGAAAATTTTGAATACATCGTATGGCGCCATTGTGGGCCGCTTCAAGTTTCGCTAGGTGGTTGTGTGTCAGATGATTCCAAAACTCAGCACCATAGAGGGCCCGCGGAATGACAATACATCGATACAGTTTCAAAGCGGTGAGACAATTCATGCCGGCATTCTTTGTGTTGACTGACAGGATGCTCATTAAGCCCCTCTTAAGCTTTTTAGTCGCCTCCTCCACCGCACATGTTGAGGAGAGATTGACATCGAGGTGAATTCCCACATGGTTGTATACCTGGACTTCTTCCACACGCTCGTTATATAGCGCAATCTGACATGCATTTGCACTTCTAATCTATCGGCCAGGTTAATTGGGGCGGCTGGATTGGGGACATCACCGTTGGGCATTAAAGTTAATTGCGTAATTCATCCCAAAATACGAATCAGGACGGAGCATCGTTAGCCGGAACAAGAGCGTACAAAAAGTGTGTATGCCCATAACGCGCGTTAGTTAATGACGTGCCTCACATAATACGTACGTGGCTCCCTGCTACGACGCCATCTCTAGATCGGACCCTGCTGTCACCTCTGATGAACCCTCTATTGACAAACTTGTTTGTCGTGCTAGTTGGGAGTCAACATCAGTTATGCTAATGAACCACTGGGGGCTGTATTGTGAATTCAAATTTTAAATTACCGCCAAGCCGAAGACAAATCGCGTGGAAGGGAAGGCTCTATTGTTGCACGCCATCTGGTGAGTGTTTCAGGAAGCTAATGTTTGCGATGTCGATTGCAGTTATAAGTCAATCGGCGTGTTTTTGCCGGTCTCATTGCTTAACGACTTCATTAAGCTTAAGATGGGAGAGGGTCGAGAAGGGCTGTATAAATAAAGTTAAGGGCTGCAGGAAAACAAGACCCATATAGGCCATGATACGTGAACGGCTGAGCACGTAGGAAGCGTGACTACGTGGGGTAATTTCTGAAGTGGGTATAGAAAAAGTAAAGCTGCTTGAGTGGGGAAGATATCATGGATGGTTAGAAGGGATTACCTGGTATGTTCAGCGATATTCTGTGTCTTCGCGCAATGTCAGGCTGAACAAGATGTGAAGGGATCCTTTGGGGGCAAGGCCGGTGTAGAGTCATAATAACCCATCTAATGCTTGCGATATACCCGATAGACCCGGTAGCAGATACCGACGCTAACACACAAACGTGTTTTAAAATTAATGGAGCGAAACATCCAAGTACTTTGCTATTGTCTCAGAATGCAGACCAGTAAATGTAACCAGTGACCGGATCCGCGGAAGGGATGGGGGGGGGCGTCATGTAGCGGGGAGGGGGAGGGGGGTGGGGCGGATGGCAAAGCCCTGTGTTTATTCCCAGTTTAAGCGGCCCCCGCCCCACCACTCCTCTAGATCTTTGACTGTTCATTGCAGTATATTAACTATACGATCACTTGGAGTTTGTGACGCTTGTCTTTAATCACATCATCTGATGAACACGCCTCCTTCCACATCATCACCATCACCCCTCACCCCACCCCCCCAAGACAACCAACACCAGCACCAATACCAACACCTACTCCAACACTCTGCCCCGACACGCCCCCACCCGCCCCCAGCCGCCTTCACCCGCCCCCACCCGCCCTCACCCACCTCCGATACGCCTCATGTACCCTCATAGCACTTGATATCGCACTGGTATTGATCAGCAATGAATGATCGATACGAGTAAAGGAGTGAGGGCGGAGCCAGGTGAGGGAGGAGGGGGGTGGGGGGCATGCAGGTGATTTATGAAGGGGATAGGGCGCGGGATTAAGCAGAGGCTGGGGATCAGCGTGGGATTGTGGGGACAAGGGGGAGGTGGGGGGTATATAGTGGCGGTGGCGTTAAGTAGAGTCAGCACCACGCTATGATTGTCTGACAGCTGGCGTCTGTTACCCCTTCACCCCACCCTGCCATACACGCACGCCGAACCCAGGGCCCACCCGCGTCATTTTACCCCCCCCCACCCCACCCCACCCCATCGCCTTCACCGATAATGATCTACGATGTCTCGTTCGTCATCTCAGCCTTTGTCGTTACAGGTCAGCGGCTGCTGCCACCCTCCTCAGCTCACGGTCTACGAGGTCATTGGCTACCTCCACTGAGGCGAGGTGGTGTGTTACTAACGCCTCTTGTGGTGCTTAGCCACAGGCCAGCCAACCAACCAGCCAGCCATACAATCAGCCAATCAGCCAGCCATACAATCAGCCAACCAACAAGCCAGCCAGCCAGAGAGACAATCAACTAGAAAATTACCAACCAGCCAGGAGTGAACTGCCTCACCACCCAGACCGCCTCACTTGAAGAACTAAGCCTTATTTTATTGTTAGACTGGCTCCGTGGTAAGAGTCGTTGAAGAGCAGAACGAGGAAAAAAGAAGCGGTGAAGGACGAAAAGAAGCAGCAGCAGGAGCTGGAGGAAAAGGAGGAGAGGAGAAGAGGAGGAGAAAGTTAAGAAGACTGGAAGCAGGAGTACCTGGGATACGAACACGTGGCATATCCCATACACACCACGTGACCATGGCCTTCCGGTGCATCCGCTCCGTCTGTCGGTTCGTGGTGGTCGTCAACAGCTGTGTCCTGTGCGTCCTGCTGCTGCTGTCTGATCCAGACAGCGAGTCCCTCGACGCTGCTGCTCCCCGGGACGTGGGTCTCCTGGACCTGGATCCACCTGCGCTGGCGCTCGCTCCAGAACCCTGGCGGCCGCGACAGATCCTGTCTCGGGAACACCACTTCGACCGCCTGCGGTTGCAGTTCAGTGACGTCACGAAGGAGGCGGATTTATATGATTGGGTTTCGCTGTCCCCGGATCCGAACCAATCTAATATAACGCAGGATTCATTGGCGGAGTGTCAGGAGTGCTTTGAGAGGCCCGCCGTGGTGGCGTACGGTCTAAAAGCGGTCCAAAGCAGACTAAACACGACTTCATCGGTCGAAAAAACATTTTCGGTCTTTAGTATAGAGAATAAAATCGGACCAATCACAGCTATGAAGGAGATCCTTCAACCAATGGGGGCCAAGTTTACAGAAGTCAGCCTATCACCGCTGAGGACACAACAGGGGGAGCACGAGCTGACGTCAGAGCTCGTGTCGTACGTGGGTAAAGACGGAACGAATGTCTTACACCAGACAGCGATCTGGGAGTTCTGGCGTCGGTACTTGAACGACACGAGAGTGAGCTCGGCCGACGTGTATCTGTGTATCTCCCCGGCCTCCATGTGTGAGTTGTTTCAACCTCTGGCGGAGAGCCGTGGCCGGAGCCTCATCGTGGTGGTGGATGGTCGCTACGAGCTGGGGCGACAGGGCGCCGAGCAGTGGCGGCATTGGAACACCAACCTACAGACCATCGTCGCCGACCGGCGGAACATCGTGACGGCCACTAGCGTGTATGACGCGGAGTACGTCCGCCACTTCACGGGGCTCGATCTGCCCGTCATGCCCTACCAGTGCGATTACATCACCGAGAGGTACGACCCCACCGAGAGGTCCTATCTCCTGTTACCCACCCGCAAACGCGGCTTCGATCAGATGATTCTATCCTCGGTCGCGAATATCACTAAAGTGGAGAACCTAAACCGCGCGGTATTGCACCTCGCCAGCGACCTACATCCGGGGTACACACCACGCGACTTGGCCTCGCACCGAGGCGTTGTGGTCATTCCTCACCAGGTGTCGTATCTAGCGCTGACGGAGCTGTTACGGACCAACACCCCTGTATTGTTCCCGTCTATACAGTTACTGGCGCGCTGGCACGCCGATGTGCGCGTTATGACGGACCGCACGCTGCGCAGGACGTCAGCGAACGCCCGGGCGGTCCGTGACGGCGCGGCGATCCAGGGCTCCAGCGGACTGCCGGACCCCAACACTGACTCACAAATGTCCGATCTGGGCTTCTGGGTGTCCTTTGTGGATATTTATTCCGTCGCCGGGGTGACGTTTTTTAGCTCCGTGGAGGATTTAGCGCGTAAAATGCACAAATTGACCGACGTTCACCTCATGGATAACAGCCGGAAGTTACGTATATTTAACAAGCGGGAAAAGGAGAGGATTCGTACATTCTGGGAAAGTGCTTTGACAAGAATAAGAAATCAGCGGACACAAAAGTGATTATATTACAATTATTAAATAATATCGGAATATACCAAAATCAGTCAGTAATATTATATTTATTTGCGTATAATAAAGTCAATCTTTACCTTGGTTTACAACGCCTGTACGCCACTAGAGACATATTGCAAGCCATTTGTAACATATTGCTTTGAAAAACAACATTTCCTGCTGAATCTACTGGTATATTGCCAGAGAGCCAGGCTTTGAGCCAGGGAAATCTTGCTCCCTAAGTGAGAAACATAGGCTCTCGTTTAAAAGCTACGTTACCCGGCGGAAATCATGTGTTCGTATTAAAACTGCAAATGCCTTTCCATTGACCTTCAAAATCATTAGGGCTCACCCGGTGGCAGTGGTCATATTGTAGCTTGCAGAAAGCCACCCTGCGGTCGAGTGTGGCACTAGTGCGAGTGTCATAAACAACAGTCATGCCAGGACCAAAGATACGTTTTAGGTTTTTTGGTGCTTCACGTTTTTTACTTGTGATTTTACTGCTTGTTGTTATAGTCACATAAATGGCTAGTGTCACAGTCTCGTGATGCAAAGAGCGGTGGGACGATGGATTGAACGTTGTTGATCAGCAGTTTGTGACAGATTGCTCTGTGGGGGCTGACGGTACAGAAAACACTCGCCACTGATTGACACAACACAGAAGCACAGCCTGTCCGGAGAAAACACTTTTTCTGTCGCCGTCCATGCAACTTTGCTTTAATTCAATATTACATATATATAGAGATCTTTACAAACACTTAATAGTTTTCTAATTGGCATGCTCACTGGTTCGTTTAACCCCCCGCTACATCGCAATACCGCATGCTACTATAATGCGTGATGGTAAAGCGAGGGTAAACTCTACCTTCGTGTGGTGATGGTATTTTATTTATGATTAGTATTATAGAAGTTATTAATGTAAAATTAGGTATTATAGCAGTTATTATTGTCAAATTTAATTGTATTTCAAGTTTGCTTTCAGCACAAAAACAAAGTGGCCACGCCACGCAGACTCGTGCAGCAACAAAAAGTACAATATTAAATATGGCATTCATATAGCGTTCTCTATTTTATTGTCAAAAATCTTGAAAACAGTTGTTTGCAATGGTGCATATGCCATGAATTGTTTCGTATATAATACGTTAATACAAAAAGAAAAAAAGATCATCATAAACTATGTCAATCGGTTATAATACGTTAATAGAAAAGAAAACATTTTCACCCTAAACTATGTCAATCGGTTGAGTTCGGTGTTAAGGTCGGTCCATGTAGGCCTACCTAGGTTGATAAACATGAATGTTCATACAATTGTTCAGACGTCTTACTTCGCGCAGGTTTTGTTTACACACCCAAACAATTACATTCCGATGCCTTCTTTGGCACAATCATTAAGACAAATAACACATTAAGGTACATGCACGGGGTGCACATCACGTTGTTTGGTTAACGTTTCTCCATACATAGGGGTTACACACCAGGGATTGTATGCATTGGTTCATATAGAGACGCGGAGCCCCCTTTTTTAAGGAAGAACAATATCTGAGGCGGCGTGGTCCCTCCCGGTTGACATTTTTTAAGTGACCCCCCGCCCCCCGCGCCGGTCGCAAGTTTTAATAGACCCCCATCTTTTTCAAATTCATGGATTGGTCCCTGCGCCTGAATGGAGACGTTACACCGCTTGGGTTGGTTGTATTTGCAGGGTAAATGGTTTCACTCATTCATTCTAATCTAGAAGAACGGTGCATTTTTAAAAGAAAAAACATTTGGAATGACGAAATTAGGACACCATACGTTATATATATTTGTCAAAACTATGCCATTATTTTATCAACCAGATTTCATTTAGGTCTAAGACCAGGTAATTAATAATATGGACTGATGTATTTCTTCATGCCCCCCTCTAGCTACACTTACATCCCACTCCAAACCTTATCGAAAGTTTTCAGTTTTCCCTTTTCTAACGTTTGGAACACCTGAAGGACAGAAATCTGCCAATACAGCGGCCCAAAGCTTTGGGTCAGTCAGTACAATGGCTAACTTGAGGTTTATTAACCGATCACTGGCATCGTGTGTTTTAGTTTTCTCTTAGTTCAGCGCAAAAATCTGGTTTCCCTTCCTTCCCTTCCATGACGTTCGAAGCTAGTGTATCAATCCTGATGAGGAGACTGAAGGCGATGGCCTGTCTGGGTAACCGGCCACACGTACCGCCTGGGTCTTTCGGTCCTTCCGAAAGGCGTACCGTAGTGTTCCAGTGTCGCAAATGGAAGGGACGCCGAGGACCGTGGAGCTGCACCCACGACCCCTGCCTGCTTACATTCGAAAAAACCCAGGTTACAATTCAACCTGGGAATGGAAATCCATGTTGTAAAACGGTATCTTTACCACATTACAATATATTGCATATAACTATATATATTTGGTTATTTATGCGTTAAGTTGTATTCAAATAGTCTCCTCCTTCTACGTCACGTTACAGTGAATACTATAGTAAGGACCTTACGATTGAGGTATATACCTACGAAGCTATCTGCGCTCCGAACCTGTACGAGGACCCTGAAATAAGCACAGCGGCATTTAATAAGCAATATCGCGGAACGCTAAATTAAGCTGCAATAAAAGTGACTAAAACTTGGGTGTCTTCGTTTATTTATTTACATTTATGTATATAAAATCCCAAAAAATATAATATTAGAAGTTAAAAAACTAAAATTACATCCCATCCCATAAATTTACACCCCATAAAATAGGACCGCATTATGTGGCGGCCCTAGGAACACCATGTGGCCGCCTTCCCCCACCAATAGGACCGTATTATGGCCACGACCGTCATCCACCTACACGGCAGGGCTGACCAAGCCAGGATACTGTGTAATAGTGAGACGAGGGACGCGGCCCGGCACACCCAATTTCCGAGGCGGCCATCCATGATGTCCAAAACGGCAACCTAAAAACCACAACCTAAAAACGCAACCTAAAAACCACAATCTAAAATCCAATAAACAGAAACACATAATAAAACCAATAAACAAAAAGACATAATAAACCAATAAATAAATGTGAAAAAACACTAAAACCAATAAATGACAAGCCCCCATACGTCCAAACTTGATAAAACAGTCCCTAAGTCATCAACAAGCCCTATTTCATAAACAATCCCTAATTCATAAACAATCCCTAATTCATAAACAATCCCTAATTCATAAACAATCCCTAATTCATAAACAATCTCTAATTCATAAACGATCCCTAATTCATAAACAATCCCTAATTCATAAACAATCCCTAATTCATAAACAGAAACACATAATAAAACCAGTAAACAAAAACACATAATAAAACCAATAAACAGAAACACATAATAAACCAATAAACAGAAACACATAATAAAACCAATAAACAGAAACACATAATAAAACCATTAAACAAAAACACATAATAAAACCAATAAATAAAAAAAACTAAGTAAAACCAATAAATAGCAAGCCCCCATACGTCCAAACTTAATCAAACAGTCCCTAATTCATAAACAGTCCCTAATTCATAAACAGTCCCTAATTCATAAACAGTCCCTAATTCATAAACAGTCACAAACTGTCTCTAATTCATAAACAGTCCCTAATTCATAAACAGTCAAAAACAGTCTCTGATTCATAAACAGTCACAACGTAACACCTAGGACATAACAAAACACAAAGGACAACATACAAGGACCTATCACCTTCCATTCACAATCCACCTTCCATTCACAATCCACCTTCCATTCACAATCCACCTTCCATTCACAATCCACCTTCCATTCACAATCCACCTTCCATTCACAATCCACCTTCCATTCACAATCCACCTTCCATTCACAATCCACCTTCCATTCACAATCCACCTTCCATTCACAATCCACCAGTGATCTTCCAGCAAAAACCCACCGCTGACCTTCCAGTAAAGGCCACCAGTGACCTTCCAGTAAAAGCCACCAGTGACCTTCCAGTAAAAGCCAACCGCTGACCTTCCAGTAAAAGCCACCAGTGACCTTCCATTAAAAGCCACCAGTGACCTTCCAGTAAAAGCCACCAGTGACCTTCCAGTAAAAGCCACCAGTGACCTTCCAGTAAAAGCCATTAGTGACCTTCCAGTAAAAGCCACCAGTGACCTTCCAGTAAAACCCACCAGTGACCTTCCAGTAAAACCCACCAGTGACCTTCCAGTAAAACCCACCAGTGTCCATAAGCCCATAAGCCACCCTCTTGAGAGAAATGACCAGCCGATAGATTTGATCGGGCCAACCGAACCGCCCGTCTAGGTGTAATAAAAGTAACAGTCACCAGAATTCACCGACACGGGTCGCAAACCACGGTACACGTTTCGCCTCCATCTTAGTCGCCTCTTACGACATGCGTGGAGGTGCATCGGGCCAATTCTATACGCCCCATAAGATAGTGCCGCATTATGGCGCGGCCCTGGCGGACCGCATTATGGCGCAGGCCTGGCGGACCGCATTATGGCGCAGCCCTGGCGGACCGCATTATAGCGCAGCCCTGGCGGACCGCATTATGGCGCGGCCCTGGTGGACCGCATTATGGCGCAGCCCTGGCGGACAGCATTATGGCGCGGCCCTGGCGGACCGCATTATGGCGCAGCCCTGGTGGACCGCATTATGGCGCGGCCCTGGCGGACCGCATTATGGCGCAGCCCTGGCGGACCGCATTATGGCGCGGCCCTGGTGGACCGCATTATGGCGCGGCCCTGGCGGACCGCATTATGGCGCGGCCCTGGCGGACCGCATTATGGCGCGGCCCTGGCGGACCGCATTATGGCGCGGCCCTGGTGGACCGCATTATGGCGCAGCCCTGGTGGACCGCATTATGGCGCAGCCCTGGTGGACCGCATTATGGAGAGGCCCTGGCGGACCGCATTATAGAGAGGCCCTGGCGGACCGCATTATGGTGCAGCCCTGGTGGACCGCATTATGGCGCAGCCCTGGTGGACCGCATTATGGCGCAGCCCTGGTGGACCGCATTATGGCGCAGCCCTGGTGGACCGCATTATGGCGAGGCCCTGGCGGACCGCATTATGGCGCAGCCCTGGCGGACCGCATTATGGCGCAGCCCTGGCGGACCGTATTATGGCGCAGCCCTGGCGGACCGCATTATGGCGCAGCCCAGGTGGACCGCATTATGGCGCAGCCCTGGCGGACCGCATTATGGAGTTGTCCTGGCGATATCACAAAGTGGCCACACACAACACAGAACGACACAAGACCCAAAACAGCTACATAAAACCTACCATACTTACACACACAAGCACAAAAGCCATCCTCCTTAGATGTGCATCTGCCCTCTTCTATACGCCCCGAACCAGCAGGGAACTATCATATTGACCTATCCAGACGCAACAGGTGCGACTGATAACACACACTGTACCAACAAGACAAACCAGATGGACCAGATGGCTAAGACCTTCACTTCTCACCAATAAGCCATGTCCACACTGTTACGGCTAACGTTGCTTAACATTCCATGCCATGCAAGGCTACCAACGATTGCATGATGGAGCCCTCGCCCCGCGTTCGCAAGTAAGATTTTCGAAGGTGGTTCCCCAACCCTTCCCCTTCACTTGGACCGGCGCCACGGACCGCCAACCTAATGAGGACGTCACGACAATGCTACGCCAATTGGTCACCACGTATTTCACAAAGAAACTGCATAAAATACTTCCGAATACATTCGGAGAAACAAGCATACTGTACATGCAGTATGGTTCAAATCGGACATGCAAACCTTTCTCTTTTCCACATTATTTTTCTCTCTAATCTTGGCATTTCTCTTTTCTTTCTTTCTTTTTTTCATTTTTGTTTAATTTTTGTTTAATTTTTGTTTAATTTTTGTTTAATTTTTGTTTAATTTTTGTTTAATTTTTGTTTAATTTTTGTTTAATTTTTGTTTAATTTTTGTTTAATTTTTGTTTAATTTTTGTTTAATTTTTGTTTCTTTCTTTTTCCCTTTTTTTTTTTTTTTTTTCTTTTTTTTTTTAATATTTTTGTTTCTCTCGCTTTTTTTCTTTTTTCTTCTATCTTTTTTATCATTTTTTTCTTTGCCAAGGCTCCTCTTTTCTACACATTTTCTTTTTCTTCTCACTTTCCAGCACAGGGATAACAAGAAATATTTGTTCATTTATACACTTCTACATCAACATTCTACCAACATCTAGATACAGGTTCTTAGTAATAGGCTGAATGACATTTCCAGACTAGAGTATTATTATAGACCAACACAAACTGTACTCTTATTCACACCCAACGACTTATTCAGGAACAGTGGAGCATGTAACCCCTTACACCGTGCACACCAAACCCCTCCATAGAGTGTCAGTTGCCCTGCCCACCCACCAGTCCTACCCTGCCGCTGCCATTTTGTTGTACACATTCAGCCAACAAGCTATACGCTATCCTTGCCGACCCAGATCCATTCTTTTCTGCTGTTGGTTTACCAATGTTCAATTATCCATTTGGTTATTTTGTTTAACCTTTTTTAATAACTTTATCATATATATTTGAATCGTATAGTTAGTAATATAGTAATATTATAATTATTCGATTTTTATTATTATAATATGCTTACCGTAAAATAAAACTCTTTCACCATTCCAGGCTATATTCCATCAAAGAACTAAATTCTTTGAATCAAATCCGTCTGTCCATGGAATCAAACAACGAATCAATGTTGTGCCATCTACCAATTCTAACAGTTGCCTCTCGATGAATTCCAAAGATTCTTTTGCCAACAAAATCTTCTTATAGCCAACAAAATCCTCTCTGATAATGTAGATAAGTCACGATACCTGCTCAGTGAGGTGAGCATGATGAAGACAAAGATGATGTCTGAAGAAGGGAAGATTCCATGATGTTGGAAACCTCACGGCATCCGAATATCTTGAGCAGGGTTCAACTGGAATGGAATGTTGGTGTTTTAGGCCACTTTTGTGCACATACAGGCTAAATTGGGCCAAGGAACCTCCCGAGACGATGAAGGATGAAGGAATGAAACATGCCCCAGATTAGGTGCCCGAGCCCGCAATCGAACCCAGGACCTATTGATCTGCGGTCTAGTGCGCTAACTACTACACCAGGGAGGCCCCCTGGGTTCAACTGAAGTGGTGAACTGAAGCGGTGAGCACTGGGCACTGTGTCGTCTTTGTCCAGTTTGCATACCACTCACAGAACCCTGAACAATAATATTCAATTAAAAAAATGAGCAAAATAGTGGCCACTCAGGATAACCGATTTGTGTCTTGTTTTGTAACAGTTTTTGTATCAATATATAATTTTTTAAGTTTAAATATTTGTAGACCTCTTGGTATTCAAGATATTACAATCTAAACAGCACTTCTTTCCATAGCCACAAGAGCACTGTAACCATGACTATAGCACACCCGAAATATCAAATTCTTACCCAAAATATGTCCATGTACAAGAACTGCTGCGTTTGCCATGTACCGCACGAAACAAAATGTAACTTAGATACCTTTGATTTATTGTTGTGAAGACGCCCAAGTGCGTAGACCTGCCATTTTCCAGAACTAGAACCTCGTGATCGGGAGGGTCCAAATCGACCTTGCTGTTGTCAGAATTCTAAGATCACAGTCGCGGGAAAGATCTGCAATTAATATTTGATAATGTACGTTTATAACTGGCTGGCCATTGGATTGCTGTCAATAAGATAACGCCAGCAATTGGTGAAAAGAACGACGCAAACAATCACATAGCGACGCACCTGGTCTAGCAACGACTGCCGTCAACTTAATGTTACTAACCCTTTCTTATATGACGACTGCTCACATGTTAACAGTCAGGAGGTCGGTCAGTTTATAGATTAGGTACATGATACTTGTTTTAGTCGGTTGGCGGTCCCGCTGACAGGCCGAGAAAAACTTTTGAGCGCCAGCCCCCCCCCTCCCCCCCCTCGCACCTAACCGGCCGTGCCCGTGGCCTGTCATTCCCTGTTAGGCTGGTACCGCCGCTCATACTAGGCTGAGTGAGCGAAGTTAGGGGATTGGGATCGAAGGGGATTGGGACCGATCCCAATCCCCTGTCAGGCGAGAGGAGCGATTGGCTTGACTGAAGAGTGATGGGTGAAGAGCGATGGGGTGGAAAGATATGAGCCCAGACGCAGTTTCCCGCGCGCTGGCGCTCCTATGAAACACGGTAGCAGGCGCGGAGCGTCGAGGGGAAGGCTTTAAGGGGAGGGCTTGAGGGGGAGGGCTTGAGGGGGAGGGGGGGGGAGGCATTAAAAAAAAGGGGGGCGCGGGGTCTACATTAAGATGTACCGTTACCATTAAAAAAGTACATCTTAGCTTGCAATGGCCACCCACCCTCCTCACACTTTATATCGTTAGACCCCTGGATATGTTTCTACTTTAGAAACATACATGTACAATAGGAAAAATATTTATGATACGCTGGTGGTGATAGGAATCAAGCACCTCTCCATAAATTAATTATTGATAGACGTCTTGGTATGCAAGTTACAAAGCACTGCCTAGATCTAAACCACGTCATGCTATGGCCACGAGAGCTCTACCAGTTACTCTGATGTAGATTATTATAGCAATCCTACAGTCAGACACCGACATGCAGACTACCATTTTCCGGTACAGCTACTATACCGCTAGCAAGCCGTAATCCTACCTTTCTCTGTGCTGTGATCCAAAGTAACTGCAGACAATTCTTTTCCGGGTATATTGATCGGTGCAGATGGGACCCTACAAAACATAGTACTCTGTAAACATTACTGGTACAAATGATGGGTGATGTGCCGATACCAGATGTATATGATGACGGATTAGACAGGTCTGGTGCAATTGCCCCAATTTCGTGAATGTCAATTTGAACAGTAATAAAACAATAGGGGGGGGGGGCCTATACTGGTAGAGACTACCAGCAGTCTCGAGATAAATTTGGACCCTGTATCCTCAATGTATTAATAACAAAATGCCGGGCCCAGGGTTAGGCCCGTGGATTATCCGAAACCTAGAAGCTATACGTCATCAAACGATAGCGAGAGCAGGCCAGCGCTCAGATGATGACCGACTACTATAAAAGGCATACATTTTTCTTTAGGCCTTGCAGTAGGCGGTAGTCACATCAATTAGTATATACAAATTACAACCTATTGACGTACCTTATATTTATTGTCGTGATGACGCATGAAGTGAGCCATTTTCCAGAACTAGAGGTTTGCACTTCGTGGACTGGGATATCGGAGTCTCAATCTGTCTTGCTGCTGCGAGAATTCGGTCATCACACCGCTGGAAATGGCTGCAATTAACTCGTTACTTGGCCTACTTCATCCTTATATAGCAGAAACAACTGCACAAGAACTGCTCGCATATTAGCAGTCAGGAGGTCGAGCGGTGTGTAGGCCTGCCCCGGGTGGTGGGGTGGGGGGTCACTATAATTATAAAAGCTGGTGGGGGGTTACGCGGGTGCCTCTTGATGCGTGAGTTTGCGGACATTTGTGATGAAAAAGATACACCCATAAAGCGGATATTTTAAAACTTAGGACCCGGGTGGGGGGGGGGGGGGGGAGGGGCGGACTCTGAAAATATGCATTCATAGAGCGGGTTGCTGCGAAAAAATACCCCTTTGCGAGCTGATTTTGGCGGTAAAACGCCGTTGCGAGCGGATTTTTGCGATCAAACGGCCCGACCGAGCGGATTATGGCGGTGAAAAAGGGGGCGCTTTAACCGCGGAATCCTCCCAAACCCAGCAATGTATCAAGTACCCCCCGCGAAGTTCTGCCAAGGCGGTAAACCGCTGACCGGCCGAGAACAACTCAACAGCGTTTGAACGTCAGCACTCCCGCCAACGGGAGCCTAGGGACCTGGCCTACGTGTCTAATCCGCTGTACACCCTAAAAAGACCCCCCCCTCCCCCTCCCCGAATGCGACTCAAACGATTAAATTGGGTTTGGAAAAACCTTTTCCACCTTCTCACCCCTGGCCTTGTCCCAGACCTCGACCCCCAGCACCAGTGGAACCGACCAGATCAGTGGGTACTCCGCCTCTTTATGACCAGCAACCTTCCCTACGGCCCTGTACCGCCTTCCTGGTTGACCAGCACCCTTACTCTACCACCCCGTACCCCCTCCCTGGGCGAACACCCCCTCCTCGTCACCCCTCCCCTTGGCAGCCCCCCCTAACCTTCCGATCATTGCTTCGCCATCGCTCCCCCCCTCCCCCATGCCAAGGCGCCCCCCGTCGCTCCCCACTCTGACGGTGAAAAGGACGATAACAAAAATCCCATAGTGGTGTACCTAGTTTACTTGTTACACTTACTTGAAGCCGGTTTTAGGCGGTTGGCAGTCCCGCTGACAGGCCGAGAACAACTCAACAGCGTTTGAGCCTCAGTTCCCCCCGGAGCTGTGGCGTGGGGGGATCCGCGCTAAAGACCCCCCTTTTTCACCACCAAATTCTGCTCGGTCGGGCGTTTTACCGCCAAAATCCGGCAAAGCGCAATTATTTCGCGGCAATCCGCTCTATAAACGCACATTTTCAGAGCCCCCTTAGCCTCCCCCCCCCCCGACACCCAGGTCGCAAGTTTGCAAATATCCGCTCTATAGGGGTATCTTTTTCATCACAAATGTCCGCTCCGTCAGCCGCCCCCCCCCCCACCCCAGATTCGTATAACAGTACCCCCCGGGCCCCTCCCCCACCCCTCGCCAGCCGTGCCCGTGGCCTGTCATTCACCCTGTTATGCTGGGGCCGCCGTCCATACTTGCTGAGCGAGCGAAGTTCGGGCCGCGGATCGAGCATAATCTGTCAGGCGAGAGGAGCGAGTTGTTCAATACCAATTGAGTCGTTCGCATTTGGGAGTGCTGCGGCTTGGGTATCGACTTGGGAAGGCTATGAGCCCACATAATTGAATGTTTCCCGCGCGCTGGCGCACCCATGAAACCCCGCAGCACGCGCGGAGAAGGACTGAGGGTCCACTTTGTAAGGTGTAAGTTTGTAACGACCATGTAGGGTGTCGCACCGTTACCATTGAAAAAGTACATCCTAGCTTCCTAAGGGCCCCATGTACGCCCCCCCCCCCCGCCCCCTCATACTTTATATCGTTAGACCTCTGGAAAATGTTTCTACATTCCGTGTCGCTGTTTTTGGCTAAGTTCAGTGTCGTTTTTTCACAAATCTGTCTCGATGTCGCTTTTTCAGATCTCAGTGTCGGAATTTGGGGGTCAATGTCGAACGTCGATTTTTCAAATAGGCTTATGCCTGTGTCGCATGTCGCCATTTACCCCGTCCAGATCTCTACCTAAAGGCGAACGCATATTTCTATTTGTTTACAGTTTTAGCAAAAGAGAAAAAAGTGATCCTTCTCACGGTTGTCACGATTTTATAGAAATGTTCGATCATAATTTATGATTCCAAGTCTCAGACTACAGTCGGAACATTGTCATGAGATGAGGCGACCCCTAGCCCTGTCACATGGCCCACCGGCCGCAGGGCGGACCAGATGGCCATGGATGGCCGAGCTCGGCCTGCCTTCCGAGAGCAGAGGGTGGTGACAAAGTTTTCTGGTACCACAAAAATGTGGACGCCACATATATGTCACAGATTCATGTCCAGGATACATTTATAAATAGCTACTCGCAAAGACTGAAGGTCCCAAGCTCTACTAACGAATTCATCAGCCCACAAGATTTTAAACATATCGCTCGTTCCAGGGCTGGTTGGTTGGGTCCCATCCTTTCCATTCTCGGTATACTTATACTTCTGTCTTTCGCAGAATTACCATTTCAGACAATATACTTTGCTTGTCTCTTCATTATACTTCGTCGACATGTCCATCTACGAACCTTAAATGTCAGATTTACGTGAGATCAGCTTCGATAATCGCCTTAAAAAAGCAGTCTTTGTGCACCATAAATTTCTGTTCGTAAGCAAATAACGACTTGTCCCATAATATTTCACTTCGCTGTACCTGTGGTAGCGAGATCTTTCTTCTCCTTATAGCTCTCGCTAAGCGCCGACGCGATTTCCTGATAAAACACTAGCAGTTGATTCAGATAGGGAAAGTTTGCAGTGAAAATGGAGACGAAGAGACCATTTTTTACTTCAAAATCATTATGCGACCATGCACCGTGTTGTTATATGTTATACGTAGCGATTCGCCAGATGGCGCCACGGTTCCGTTTGGGACACCATTGCTCATGTCAAGCCAAGACCTATAAGAACCGCACACTTGGCTCTGCTACATCCAGGGGCGGATCTGGGGGGAAGGGGGACCTGAACATAAACTGCGGACCCCCCCCCCCTCCCCGTTCGCAAGTTTTCAGAGCACCCCCCAACTTTTCAGAGCAACCCCCAACTTGCCAAATTCCTAGATCCGCCCCTGACATCGAATATATATATGATACTTCTGTTCACATATGCCTGGCAGAGATCTGTACGTACATACTTAGATGACATTCCTCAACATTATTGGTTTAGCCTTAGATGTCGTCGTTTAACGTTGTTGCATTTCAAATCACGATTCCAGTTTAATGCATCAAAATCGTATAACTGTTTCGGCAACACGTGTGACAATGACGCCATGATGCATGTTTGCAGTTCATCAGATTATGAACTTATTTCTAGAACATTGTGAACCTCATTTCGAAATGCGATTGAGTTCAGTGGGTTGTTTGATGTGTCTCTCTGTCTATAACTGTCGAATTATATAGGGCCGTAGCTGTAGGATTTTCGAGAATTAAGTCGAGTGTTGGTGTTTTAAACCACTAAGTGTACTTCGGATGTCGGCGAAGAAAGTAAGGCATTCTGGTGAAGAATTGTTCATCAATTCAGGTATGATCATCCTTTTCCAACGACTTATCCACCGTTCTGCAGGTAGGTCCGACTGGGCTTCAAAGCACCCTAGTGGAGTGGGGTCTGTTGGTTGGTTATTCAGGACGCTTTAACCACTTTTGGTCATATCGCGTCAATGGGAGAAGGAAGGGAGAGTGGAGCCATGTCCCCGGGGGTAACCCCCTACTCTTTACGAAGAAAAACATGGGATCTTTATCATGCGACCACACAGACATGGCCACAGCAGGGCTAGAACCACCGACCCACGTGCCGTTAGGCTCTGAACACTCAATGCGAGCGCTCTAGCCCACTGAGCTGTCGCGCCGGCCCCGGAGTGGGGTCTGTGGGCGGGCGTTGAGAAGTCTGGCCGTCTGAGGTTGGGAGCCGAAATGACTCATGTGGCTCAGCACCTCACCACGACGACAAAAAACGCAGGCTATGTGACACATTCCACTGCATTTAATACAACTAGAGTCGAGAAAAATACGTCCAGCACGGCTGGGTTCCGCCTGTATCTTCAATCTTAAATTACTATGGCACTCGCGCTTGTTTTTGGCAATAGAAGTTAAAGTTACGACACAAATAATTTACGGTCATCATGGGCCAAATTGAGAAGTAAGTTATTCCGGGAATTTTAATGAGCCTTATTAATTTCGCTTTAAAAGGAAGAACCTGTGCTTTTAAATTCACAAAATCAGCGCTGGACTTCCAATTGTCCATGGTCGCTCTTAAAATATAACATTTCGAAATAATAATAAGCAAAAAAGAAAATCATCCGAATTAGCCGCCGCCAAATTGGGATGACAACTGGGGTTACGGCCATCATGTTGCGCACATTGATGTTGGGGTCCTGTCCGCCATTCCCAGCCAGTCACTGATTTCTTTCCATTGGTCGCGAAAGAGTTCAGACATGGCGCCCGGGACCTCCCTGGCTCCATTGGTAAGCCGATGAGCTGATGATTAATCTGTCGTAGGTTCGAATCCTGGCACTTGCATATGGTGCAATTTTCTGACCTTTTCTGATCTCCGCGATTGGCAGCCAGACATTCTTGGAGATTCGCGATCAGCTGTCGGCAATTTTTGGGGATGGTTATCCGTACAATTCCTGGTTCAACGCGAAGACCCTTCTCCTATTTACCGCGATCCGTTATAGCAGTCTGCGAATTCCTCGATATTCGGGATACCATCGTTAACGCGGGGTTTTCTCGGGCCAAGCTTTAAAACGTCCTAATCTTGGAGATATTGCTCTCCCTAATTTTTTGGGATTCGCGATTCGGATGGGGTACCCCCCCCCCCCCGCCCCAAGACAGTCACACGTTCTCATGTGCAGGGAAAGTAGGAAAGACAAGTGCCTTATCAACATGCCTTGGCATAAATTGCACACCATATATGTGTTCTTAAACCTAAATACATCATTTCCATTCCACTTTGTGTCAAGATTCTGAGGGAACATATTGCTGTATGGGTAATTCAGTCGAGTGGAAATCATATATTGTAGTGGAGCAGATAAGTGAAAAAATCGTTCACTTTGTGAGACAAGCACCAAATTTGGCATGGCCGTTCCCCTGCCGGCCATTTTCACCATAAAAATACGATTTTCGCAGTTAAAATTGACTGAGTAGTCAGACTTTAATGATTTTGATGTCAATTTATACGTTTTAGACCACGCCAAAACCGAATTTCCAGATCTTAAAATCAAAATGGCCGCCATTTTTCAAGATGGCCGCCCATTTTTTCCTTCAAATACGATGTTCGCCATTAAAGTTGACTGAGTAGTCCGACCTGAATTATTTTGTTGTCGATTCATATGTTTTAGACCACGCCAAAACCGAATTAGCAGATCTTAAAATCATCAGAGAACTGTTATACCATTTCAATATCGTTTATTTCCAAATAGTACATATATAGAGTCATACAATATTACAAGATGAATACCAGTTTCAACCAATTTGTACAAAAATAATATCAATGCACAATTTGAAGAATAAAGTGCCCTTGATCTGCACAAAAACCGTGTCCATATTTTCGCGCCAACAGAATGCCAAAATGCAGGCTAGTTCTCACATCTGCAACTTTTCCGAATTTACTCAGTGAACCTCGGGTGAATAACAACACTGGGGCTGCCGCACTATGGATGGGTCTCCCCAATATAGCCGAAACGAATCCCAGCTAAATTAAATATCCCAAACGAAGGTTGCAAACATGTAACTGATTGTATTGTTATCCTAAGTATTAGAATACTATTAGATAGCTACTAAAGCTGACCATGCAATAATGTTCTACCTGCATTATCATTTTAATTCGTTTTTTCCGAGACACATCTCTTGTACACATCATTTGTTTGTGTGTGAATGTTATTTTCTGCACAAAGTATTGTAATATGTTCAAAGCCAGTAAACTGCGGCAGTGTCTAAATTCTGATGACTTTCATAAGAAAGGCGAATTTTTAGGATACTTTACGGTCCTGTTAAAAAAATATTCTCCATTTTCCAAGTATACCCCCATTTCACAAAATGACCAAAACTTGACACCTACCATGAATATGTAATTTTGGTACAATTCTGTTCAATATTAAGTCATTATCATCAGTAATAGCTCTTTGGAAAGCTTAAACCTAGTGCAATACAGTAATGATATTTAAAAATGTAATAATAGCCACAAATAATAACAGAATGGTAATAATAAAGTGCAATTATGCAACATCAGAACAGTTTTTACCAAAATTCGAATTCAACACCTTTACAAAATTGGCTATAATTTCATCAAAAATGAAAATCTTGACACCAAACCACTTTTAGAAACTTCTAAAAACATAATTCTTGTAATAAATATAAAGAAAAATATAGGTAGCCGTGCAAATGTCCCGAGAAAGACGTCCTGAAGCTTGAAAATGTTGTTTCACATATTATTATTCTTCGCAGCTTATTTCACACCAATTAACAGTAATTTAATACATCTAGTTGTTGGTTGTGGTTTATTTGGTCTTAAAGGCCTTAGGGCCCAAATGACACAGCATATAATTATACAAACAGTTTGCATGGTGCGCAGTATTTTGAGAAACATACATTTACGTGGTGGAACAGAGACGATTTTCAATAAGATATATACACATTGCCAAATTCCTCAGGGTCGTTACATCATTATGACACATTAGGGTCAGAAAGAGATCAAATGTTGGAGGGTTCCAAAATATAGAATCAATATATATTTTACGAATATCCGCGAATTTGGTACAACACAACAAAACATGAAATTCATCCTCGATAACGGTAACACCGATTCCAAGGCAGTAGGTACAAAGCCTGTCTGCTAGTAAGGTGCCATCGCGACGTCCCAACTCGACAGAAATCTTATGTGCAGAACAGCGGAATCGACAAAGCGCCTTTCGTAGTTTAACAATATTAACTTTACACAAATATGATTCCAGTTGAAGGCTATCTTTAAAGGTACAGTACACGCTTAAGCGACTTTGGTTTCGTGCCTGCATAGACCATTCGGCCTTCATGTCCTGGTCTAGTTTTGCAGCGAAATCTGTCAAGAAACTACCTTCAATGACTGTTGTTTGATTTTGCCATGTGTCATTAAAATTAGTTATATATAATGGTCTCCGATATAATTATGATCTACACGAATGTTTTCTGAAATATTTACACGTTTTCTCGATGTTTTGTTCTTGAATTTTTCGAATTTATCCCGAAGAGCCATTCCCGGGGAAATACCCTGTGAATGACGTCACGGATTGGGGATTCCCCTGTAAATGACGTAACGAGTTAGGGATTCCCCTTTCTCTGACACCCGCGGATGTTTGTCGATGTTTACTGAGGTCTTCTCTAACTCGCCGAAGCTTGCTATACGACGCTCTATTCATTTTACCGTGTTTTGTTCGTGCATTGTTTCATTAACACTGCGTAAAATCTCAGGGCTACAGGCCGCCGATGTTTGCTGATGTTTACCGAGGTCTGCTCAAACTCGTCGAGGCTTATTATGGGCTGTTTACCTTAAGACCCTTTAGCGTACCAAAATGCACCAAAAAGACACACTTTCAGCGGCATGTCCCCAGCAGTCAATTACTTTGAGATACCATCGACTGTTTTTGCGCAATATATGTCAAACTAAATACATAATGTCCGTTCAAAACGTGGGAGAGTTTATCAGGAAAAATATTGCTGTGTGCGTAACCTAAGCAGTTACCCGTAGCATTATTATTTGCATGAGCAGAATGCGTCTTATACTCGGTTTGTGTGCATTGCACATTGACAAGTCTGCATGAGTGGTGCCGCCACCTGGTGGGCAAAACCGTAGTTGTGTGGGTGGTTCTGGTGGGTGATTTGGTTGCGATGCGACGACTAAGGAAGGTTGCCTGATACCACCTGCATCCGATTCTTGAAGTAAGTCAAAAATATCAGGGACATATTCCCATAAACCAAGAACCACCTTTTCGTTTGTAGAGCCTAACATTCGATACGATACCAGGCATAGACCCCTTACAATATCCCCATATCAAGCGCACGAAATCCTTAAATATGTAGACTATTTCCTTCACTCTATAACCCATCGCTGCCATATATAAACATATGTATATACATATACGCCAGCCGACGATGGAAAAACAATTTGACAACCTCCCCCTATGGTTGGTGGGTTAAGTTCCTTGTTGTAGGTAGAATGCCGTGTGTCGCATCCAGGTTACATCGTTATCGGTGCCGCTAAATCATTAGTTTTCTCTTAATTGACTGGTGAATGCCGCGAGAGGGGTCTCGGTCAGAGATAAGATCTCGCGGCCGTACTGCACGACAAAACTGCGCCACGGAGCCTGTAATTACCGCTAACCAATAGGACACTGGCCATGGTTCGCGTGTGCTGCCTCTGGCAAAGGGACTCATTGTCTGTCCTCAGGTATGTCGTGCTGTTTACAGGGGATCGAATATCGCGGGTAGATGGATGTAACGAAAGTGGCGATAAATTGAGGTGAAGATAGTAGGGTGAGGGTATGGTGGGGTGGGGGGGGGGGGGCGGGGTGATGGGGATTCTGTCGATTCTACCCCCTCATACTCGCGCGTGGTCCTCACTGACAATTCACCGACAGTTACGCTCGCACGCTCGCGGTCTCTCCCTCTGCCTTCGCCACCCTTCTCCTTCCCCGTCTCGCTCTGTCCCGCCCTCTGCCCGTCTCTTTCCCCGTCTCGCTCTATCCCGCCCTCTGCCCGTCTCTTTCCCCGTCTCGCTCTATCCCGCCCTCTGCCCGTCTCTTTCCCCGTCTCGCTCTCTCCCGCCCTCTGCCCGTCTCTTTCCCCGTCTCGCTCTATCCCGCCCTCTGCCCGTCTCTTTCCCCGTCTCGCTCTATCCCGCCCTCTGCCCGTCTCTTTCCCCGTCTCGCTCTATCCCGCCCTCTGCCCGTCTCTTTCCCCGTCTCGCTCTCTCCCGCCCTCTGCCCGTCTCTTTCCCCGTCTCGCTCTCTCCCGCCCTCTGCCCGTCTCTTTCCCCGTCTCGCTCTCTCCCGCCCTCTGCCCGTCTCTCTACCATTGCAGATATAATTTATCGAGTTGACGTTTAGAGGGGTGGCGTCACGCTCCCAGTAATAACAACACCAGACGAGATGAAGATACACAGAAGTCGGACAATGGACTATTTATGTCCTAACTGCCCACCAGCTCGCATGGTTATCCCCACCTCACGTTCACTGCCATCGACAAAAAATCTTTTGCGTACGATTCGTTGCCGTTCGTCCTCCAGCCGGTTCGTCATCCAGTCGATTCGTCCTCCAGCCGGTTCAACCTCCAGTTGATTCGTTCTCTAGCCGGTTCGGTCTCAAGTCGATTCGTCCTCCAGTCGATTCGCCCTCCAGTCGTTTTGTCCTCCAGTCGATTCGTCCCCCAGTCGATTCGTCCTCCAGTCGATTCGTTCTCCAGCCGGTTTGTCCCCCAGTCGATTCGACCTCCATTCGATTCCTCCCCCAGTCGATTCGTTCTCCAGCCGGTTTGGCTTCAAGTCGATTCGTCCTCCAGTCGATCCGTCCTCCATTCGATTCGTCCCCCAGTCGATTCGTCCTCCAGTCGATTCGGTCTCCAGCCGGTTCGTCCCCCAGTCAATTCGCCCTCCAGTCGATTCATCCCCTATTCGATTCGTCCTCCAGTCGATTCGTTCTCCCGTCGATTTGTCCCCAAGTCGATTCGTCCTCCAGTCGCTTCCTCCTCCAGTCGATTCGTCCCCCAGTCGATTCGTTCTCCAGCCGGTTCCTCCTCCAGTCGATTTGTCTCCAAGTCGATTCGTCCCCGGGCCGTTGCAATGGGGTACATAGAGCTAGGAGAAGGCGGCTTGCAGCGGGAGTTTTATGAGCCCGTCGACTTTTTATCGCAACACGATCGGCGTGGTAGAAATTAAACGGTCGCCGAGCGCCTTTTGTCGTGTGTTGGTTGGACTGGAAGCGATGGGACGTGAAAGGCTTGAGGGTCCCAGGTGAGGCGGCGAGAGGGGCGGGGGGTGGGGTGGGGGCGGGATGGCGGGGGGTGGTCGAAGGGGCTGTAGAGGCCATAGAGAGGCAGCCAGCAAGCGGTGTAGATAGAGGCCAGGGACGGCAATAAGCGGTCGGAACGGCGTCGTTCGGGGTGATGTGCGAAATGAATGGGAGGGGTAGGGGGGGGGAGGGGGGGGGGGGCGTGGCGCCCGACCTCTGTCATATAAAACACAGCTTACGAACCGGGGTGAAGTCCGCGGAAATATTGCGCCCAGTCTAAGGTCAGGTCACCTCTCACTATGATCTCTCGGACCCTACTAATACACCCTCCACCCTCCACCCTTCACCCTTCACCCTCCACCCCACCCGACCCTATATCTGTCTCGCTGCCTGTCTTAAGAGGGTGCTGCAAACACCTGCATTCAATGGTGATAGGGCAGGCCCATTCCTTCCACTCATTATTAACAACTTATCTTAAGGTGCTCAGCGGCCCGGGTTGTAAAGGATAGGGGGAGCGCCCTGGGGGTTGGCCGGCAAGGTATGCATGTTTTTTTCATGGTGTTTTTTTTTCTCAATGATATGGGAATGTAGAAAATGTAATGAGATCATTTGGGGCCGTATTTGGTCGCACAAGAAGAGCCCACAAGGCAATGCCTTTCACTAAAAGCCTGAACACATGAAAAGACGGTTTAGGTCATATTTGGGCATACATGGGTTAAGCGGGCTACCACACCCGCGATATCGACGTAAAATATCTTAAGAAGTTTGAGTGCGGTTTCGAATTGATTTTACAGTATTAATGATAGTTTTCAAGGCATTACATGATATCGCACCTGAATAGACTAGTGAAATAATAATTAGAATGAAATGTGCTAGCTATAACTTGAGGTCCAACAAAGAAATTAAATTGAAGGCTTCCAAGACCAATTGTAAGACACTTGGAAGACGTGTCTTTGCTGTCGATGCTCCAATGTTGTTAAACGCCCTGCCAAGCGACCTTTGTTTGCTTGATACATTAAGTCAGTTTAAACAGGGCTTGAAAACTTACTTGTTCACTAACTTTATTGATGAAGGTTATCAGCGGTGCGCATGCATCTCTTATTTCAGTGAGCTACCTATAACGTGTTTATGGATAACCGGGGATATTATGTAAATTACCCGGTTCACTTTGATGTACAGCGTCTTTAAACGGATTCACAGATTTGGCGCTGTAGAAATCCAATAATAATAAATAATAATAATAATAATATTGATATTCGTAGTAGTCTATGGAATCAGCAGATACACGAGTAAATATAATATATATATATATATATATATATATACATATATATATATATATATATATATATAGAATGTAATCGTGTCGGTATATGAAACATGTTTTACAGTGTATTACACTGTTGGTGATTCGAGGCAGGAAGAACACATCCGTAGTGGGAGCATCTCTGTTGGTGTCTGGTAGGTAGAATTTCAGAGTGACATCCAACAGCCTAGAATTACGAGCTCATCGCGCACATTGCCGACTGCCATATTAAGGCAAAGGGCATGTCGCTCATTACGTTTACGCCGCGGAGAAAATGAAGCAAAGGAACGTCTCTAGCATTCAACATCTCCATCTTTTTTAGACATCCTGGGAGACGGAAAGAAGCGGCAGACATGGGGTCAAGAACAACGGCCGGGTGAATAAACCGCCTGGCATAATGATGATTTAGTGCGAGAAAGGAGTGTCTGAGGTGGGCGCTGGCGGTAGACAGGTGCAGGTTGTGGGGTGCAGTGGTTTCCACCTCACCCAGGTGAGTGTCTGAGGCATACCATGGCTTTCACCTCACCCAGGTGAGTGTCTGAGGCTTACCATGGCTTTCACCTCACCCAGGTGGGTTGCTAGGTGTGACAATGCGGACGCAATGCGGCATGCATGTCTCCGAGGCCTCACTGAACTGGCGAGGATGCTCCACTGGCACCCACATCAGTGGACTTTTACATCTACACACGGTTCATTAGTAGTGTCCTGCCTCTAGCTCCCAGCCCCCAGCCCCCCCCCCCTCACCCCCATCCATCCTCCATCCACCCACCGCCCAACGCCCACTTCTTGTTTCTGACACATTCAAGGAAACAGCGTCTGGTGTGCTATAGTGTTTCTCGCCCTCCCGTTGGTCAGGGGTGCCACCCCCACATCCAACCCCACCCCAACCACCCTCAGTCCGCTCCCGTCACCGCCAACATACCCCATCCATGCCCTGCGGTTGTGAGGCCTCCCACTGCTTCTAAAAGCCCTCCTCCCCGCCTCCCTAGCTGCCCACACTGGCGAACAATCGGAACAAACTTTTTCGTAAATACGACGTCTCAAGTTTTTCCTAAATGTCACGTGTAATTG
The DNA here is from genome assembly GCA_964019135.1 of Arenicola marina. Classification (NCBI taxonomy): domain Eukaryota; kingdom Metazoa; phylum Annelida; class Polychaeta; family Arenicolidae; genus Arenicola; species Arenicola marina. Next base: position 37,006,621 of record OZ025248.1, read on the forward strand.
GGGTGTCACTTGAATTGTCTTCGCCGATGTGACATCCCTTCCCCCCCCCAGCGGTCGGCTGTATGCACCACTGGAAGGTATGTTACCAAATAAATAGTGGATGTTGCAATGTTGTTGTTGTTTTCTTACCAATTAATCACAGGTATAGATAACCGTCGAATTCTGAGGCGCGATATACACGTTGTCAAACGCATGGCTTATAATGATATAATGTGACCAACAGACCCCAGAGTGCATAAAACATGGACAAATAACACTCTGAACCTTAACACCTGTACAATATACGCTATGTTAGTGAAACAATCCCCTAGGACACCATGAGGAGACTGTTCCCAGCGGTGACGATCAGCACGCAATCCCCCCACCACGGAAAACCATCCTTGTAAACTCACACAAGATCAATTATCGGAGACAAGAATTAAGCAAAATACATCACTAAAGGGAAGCAGGCGTACAAAGCCAAAGCTCAACTATGCTTAACATTGGTATTTGTGTCGAAATGCGACGGACTTTTTGTGTAAAGATTCCAACTGACATCGGCGTCGGCAATGATATTATCCTTCCGTTAACGCGCCTTAAGTTATTTCTTCAAATGCCGGGAATAACAACATTTGTTCAGAGATAGATTGACTATTAACCAGTTATTTCTTCCAATGCCGGGAATAATAGCATTTGTTCAGAGATAGATTGACTACTTGCATTTGTAATGCGATTGATTATGATCTCTTTTCAAGATCCATGATTCAGAATTTCGTTAAATATCAACAAACTCTCCCGCGTGATACATGGTACTGAGCAATGGTTGAAAACAATGTAACTTCATGTTTAAATTTGTAATGTCGTACTTTATGTTATATATATGTCGTCTTGAAAATAAGGCAATGCGTGGGTCGCGACACGTAGACTCCTGGTTGGATGTCTAATGTCCTCGAAGTGCCGGGCAGCAGGGAGAGCGCCGTGGGATGCGATTATCTAGACACGTATGTGGTACATAAAAAAGAGTTCAGTTTTATAATAATAAAGCAACAAGAACGCCAACCATACGTATAAGGCATTGATGGCAAATTCATTAGATATTCGACGCGATGTTAGAAAGTGTTATACACAATACAAGGCATCACTTGTTATAGTGGCTAATTCGTATCCCTTATCCGTCATATTGGACTTATTTGAACTTTATCTAAATTCATATCAGACTGATGCGAAAAGTAAATACAAATTAATTATACCTTTCCAATGAAGATGTTTTGGAGGGTAAACGGGGACGCAATTTTAATCTGCAAAAAAAAAAAAAAAAAAAAGTGCATCTGTTGAGAAATGTCGAGAGCGTAGAAATAGTACATACGTCGAAAGTATAATTATAACCAAAAAATATTTAAATGC